>JAGDQP010059853.1:0-12304 GCA_022664845.1 Lepisma saccharinum | reverse complement strand
TCAATATTTTCTCTGTTTGTCTTGTAACTTACACTGATGTATGAACTTGTAATACCTCTGGTCACGAATACTCCTAGTCTGTTAATAAGTATACCCTAGTTGTCTGAACAAAAATGGCCTCAGCCGGGCAAAGTGAATAGGGCAAAGCGGATAGAACAAGGAATGTGCCAATCGTCTACACTCTCTGGACACATCGGGAAACTTCAGTTCTACAGCAGCGAAAGCAGCAAACGCAGCTCATTTGGGAATTCGCCAACCAGATAGAAACACTCCAGTTACTTCTCGTTCTATTCCTAATGATTCAACTACACGAAAAGCTTCCACCTTTGGACATAAGACCTTTGCCCAAACCGGCAGCTCGTAGGTTTACTCGAAAACACAGAAAATATCAACAATCAGAGGCCCTTACTTCCACTCCAATCAGGAAAGCTCAGAAAGAGAAGCATTTCGAGAGAAGAGGCGGTGACCCTCCTTTTGATGACTGGATCCAATGCTGCGATTGTGAAGTGTGGTCGCATGAAGGATGCACACCTTACAGTGGCTTTGGGTCCTACTTTTGTGTCATGAGTAGCCAAGTGAAAGTGAAAGTGAAAGTAGTTTATTGTAATTAGTGTTATTAGAACAAAATAGCTACCAAGTTGATACAAGATACGAATAATCAGGCAGTAGACTGATTGTAATAGTGAAAGAATCAATATAGATATATTGTTTTTGTGCTACAATAAGTTTCAAATTGTATTACATTAAAACTAAGTATTTTATGGTAGAATGCATTTTCTGTTACATTTCGTCCGCCTTCTAAACGTGTTTACCATAGCATTAGTCCTACTCACTTTGCCCGGGCGGTTTTGAAAAGTGATAAAATGCAACAGATCTGAATTTCGTGCTACGCTCCAGTATTCGTAGCCTCAATAATCCTAATGTCTTCTGTTTTAGTAAGAGCAATGTCCAAAGCAGTAGACCAGCCAATATTTACTTGACAGCTTGCATACTTATTCAACAATGGCAAAAAACATTAACCATTTAACTTATCCACTTTGCCCGTCCTTCCTATAAGTTATTTTTTTGTACATGCTTTTGTTTTGGCATTGCGTATTTTAAACATATGACCGGGATAATTTCTTTCCTCTTGCTTAGTTTATGTATTTAATTATTCCAACACATTTCTTATCTACGGTTTTCGTTATTTTTTGGTCCATCGAAGCCATAGTTACAGTCAGCAACGACACCAGGGTAATAAAAAAGTGGCAGCTACGATATTCAATTTGAAATGTCGTTGGCCTGGCATAAGTTTGACATGTATAGATAAATAAAGTATGCTGATAAAACTGGGGGGCTACAAAGGGAGCTAAGGTAGATTTAAGGAGAATCAGCCCCCCCCCCTCTGTAGCGCCAACCCTGCGTAAGGGCTTTCTGTAATCAGAAGTGTCCCGATTTTTCACTTTTTCAAGTTGGCAACCCTATTTTAGGTCCTTCCAAAGGGTGGGTGGGTAAGATTTTGTTTCAAAAGTGGGTTTTGTGAGTAATTGTAAAAAAAAAAAAAAAAAAAATCATGGAAATATCTTGAAAATTTCCATTTTAACCGGTCTGTTTCTCAGTTACATGAATTAATAGTCTGTATGTTAAAAACGTGATACTTAGGACAAGGATGGGTACCTAATTTTTGACTGAAAATGATTTGATAAAGTGCATTACAAAAATTAAGACCAAAACTCAATTAAACCAAAAATTAATGACCCCGAGGGGGTCGCGACCACCATGTTGCGAAACCCTGTCTAACCTAACCTAAACTAACCCTTGATTAGAAATATATTAGTAATAGATTAGAGCATAAAAAGTTATTTTGAAAGAAAAACCGAAGGAAAGAAAGCTTCAACTCGCCGAGTTTTGAACCTGGGTCTACTACTTCATAAGCCAAAGTCTTACTCGTGTAGCTACAAAAGTTGGTTGCAAATATCGGTTTTGAAGTTGTATTTACAGAGCTTGTTGTCAGGGTTGCAACCTGCCTCGTATTTAAGGTAAATATTACCCGTCCCATATGAGTGGTTATCCCGTATCATGAGTAGTAAATTCACACACATATTTTCAACATATCAATAATTTTAATAAATAAACCGTGATGGACTCTTTTCTAATGTTCACAATGACTTTTCTAATGCAAATTGACTAGCAGACTCTGTTCACATCCCTAGGCCCCAACATGGCTGCGCATAGGCCTAATGCTCGTCCTTGTGTTTGCTGTGGCTGATAACAGACACTATTACCCCAAAAGAGTGGTTAGAAAATTGAAAATAATGTTTTCCGCCCACCAGTGTTTTTGGAGTTTAATTGAATTTATTTTAGGGCCTTTAGGCATCTTAGGCTTAGGCCGGGATAGGGTGGGGAAGGGGATATTGGAAGGTAGACAGCCAGGGCCTATTTTGTAGGTACCATCCCAGTATTTACCTGCTATGACTGAGGGAAAACCCTGGAAAAAGCTCAGTCAGGAAGGTCGGTCTCTGGGATTAATCCCAGGACCTCCCGTATGCTAAACCAACGCTCTACCACTAATCCACGACTGCTCGGTGGTGTTTTTGGAATGTAAGGATTCGCAGAGGAGATTTATTACGGACAGGAGGTGGGATTTTACGGGCATTTTAAATTGTGTGTGTAAATCCATTAAAGCTCTTTAATATTCCCTAACATTTAATATAATTATCTAATGTTCTTAAGATTTATAAACATGGATTAAGATTACTTTATCTTTGTTAAGATTATTTCAAGTTCCATTAAGGAACTCCGAAGCGTAGTACTACAGGAGTGTTCATTTGAACACATCATCAATGCACTGTGGAAGTTCCATGCTGATTTTCGTCCCACCGGAGACAGTTTCCTTGTGAGAATCCTTAAGTTTCTCTGAACTTACCCAAAATTCCTTAAAAACCTTCAGATTCCTTACGATTCATTAACATCTCTTAATATATTTCAATATGCATTAAGATAATCTAAGTAGCAAAAAAAATATTGCAAAATAGCTTTAAAATTATATAAAACTATTTTAAATAAAAACTAAACAACTTTTAAGGAAATACTTTTAAAATATTTTTGAAACCCATTTTAAAATAATTATAAAATCATCTGAAATTCACCATTTTAAAACATCTTTTAATGTGACTGAATTGAAACATATTTTTTTTAAATACCAGTAGGCTATGTCTATGTATTTTCATATTATTTTAAAAGAAAGTTTCGAAATTGACGAGTTGGCGTTCTTATAGAAAGTGAACATATTTCTAAAATATTTTTATTATATTTTTTACATATTTTTAAAAACTGATTTATGTTTCTAGTGTACTTAAGATCCTTTAAAGCTTCTTAAGATTTCATAAGATTCTTACAGATCCCTTTGTATTCTTTAACATTGCTTAAGCATTCCTAATATTTCTCCGAAACTAACGTTACATAATCTAACCGAAATGAACCTAATGTAACCAAGTCTCACAGAACACAACATAAACTAAAATTGGCCTACCATCCCCATCCTTAATTAACCCTACCTCACCTCACCATATCACACTTAACTTAGCCTTACGTAATACTAGTAAAAAGGCAATTCTAGAATTTGTGTTTGTATAACTTCGAAGAAATCGTCAGGACTTTGAAGACCACCGGAAGCTCATCTCTTGAGCTGGTGTTTCAGACTGATCCAAAGCCCCATTATGCATAAGAGGGTTCCAACCAACACAAAATCCCTACAATAAAGCAGGAAGTATCTCGTGTTTGATATTTTATAATGATACAGACTTTTACATTAGCTAGAATTATTAAGTGCTCAAAACTTAAGAAAATTTAAGACAATCCGTGCTTCAGTTTCAAATTACGAATAATGGTAATTGATGTTGATGTTAGAACTTTTCGCCAGAGTAACCTTAACGCAAGTCACGTCACTACAGCCATCTCTTAGCCAACTGCTGAATTACATGGAACAAACAGGATATTGAGAAATCGCTCGTTGGGAAGTGTCCGGTTGATTTAGTGGATAGAACGTTCAATAGCGAGGTGACGAATGTTGAGAAAAGTACTTTTTTCTTTTTACTTATAAATTTAGTTAGGGGCTACTCACTCCCTGTTTTCAACATTTTATAACATTCGCACAATAGATAAGAAAAGTCATGTTAGACTATCTCCTTTTGCATTTTTCAACATTGTACAATATTCACGAACATAGATTAGAAAAATCAGGTTAGATTTTTCTTTTCATCATACGCATTTTCAAATTTTTCACACTTCAAGGAAATAAATTAGGGACGTCAGATTAAATAGTCTATGTGTTTTTTCCTTTACAATGTTGTGCCGAAAATGGCAGGTCCTTCATCGCAAGCTATGGCCTCTCCATTCATCCCGATCTTGCACCTTCGTTTTTTATCTCAACACGAAAAATTAGCCACTTCCTTTCCGTGATGACGTAACTTCCGCTACGAATTACTTCGAGGAGGAACTCATGATTGATGCAAGGTTCTATGTGTAAAAGAACCCAGATTTGGTGTATGAAAACTACAGGCAACGAGGAGGAGAACTTCAGTCGACCACCGGTGAGAATCAAACCTAGAAATTGGTGAATAAAAGATACGAGACCTCACTTGGTAAACAATAATACTGTAGTCAGGAGTCCTGTCTAGAATATGGACCATTGTTTTCCCAAAGGAAGCATGAAGAGCAATTCAATTTCCTTTGTTACAATCCACTGACATTTTGTCTGTTTCTTTTTACCTCAATTTTGCTCACAATACTTTCATTTACAAGACCCTCCTTTGTTTTAATACTGGCTACTTCAATCGTTCATTCATTCATTTTCCCGTTGAAAGCGCGGTGAATATGTTAGCACTTTTTGTTAATACACGCACTAACCAACTTTCCACCGTTTCAAATGCTAAAACCTAATGTACACGATTTATTTATATGAAAGTCATAAGTAGTTGTGTGAAATAAGATTTCTCGCTATTCGTTACAGTGGATTCCTAAGTCTTTTGTAGACTTTATTGTATATTGGTTGGTATCCCATTCTGTAAACAAGTTATTGCTATCTTAAGATTTGCCACTATGTGAACGGTTTGATGCATACGAGCCTGAAATACTACAAAATCACGAAATTCGTGATTATACGATCAAAAATGCTATTACATATACTGTCTATGTATATAAATAAAAGAAAGAAAAATTAAAAGAAATGTTTGCTGCTTTTGGTGTAAAATATGAATTGTTTAATTCTTACAATAACAATTATCAGGAGACTCAAAGGAATTATTAAGTAGCCATGTGGAAAGTGTTTGAACTACCTTGTCATTTATTACTACTACATTCTGCATGATTGTGGATTACTGCACCAACTATATTCCCCTTATTTTTGCACGTCACA
The DNA here is from genome assembly GCA_022664845.1 of Lepisma saccharinum. NCBI lineage: Eukaryota > Metazoa > Arthropoda > Insecta > Zygentoma > Lepismatidae > Lepisma > Lepisma saccharinum. The sequence continues at coordinate 6,909 of JAGDQP010059853.1, read as the reverse complement.
GTTTTGGCAGTATCCCTACTGCATTATTGTACAGCGATTCCGCCAGAATCCTCCTCTATGGGGGTGTTACCCCCAAATCCTCGAGAGCACAACTGAACTTAATTTTTGTTTCGATGAAAAATCGATAAAAACTGTGCAAGATTCTACTTACATCCCGACAATTATGAAAATCCTGGCGGAATCCCTGATTGTACAATGTGCATTCTTCAATGCTGATATAATTAATCTCATTTGTACAAAATGGCGTGCAATTAACAATTGTTACTAAAAATAAGTAAATAAAAAATAAATACCTTTTCGATTGATGGAGGTCTAACTTCACATATTCTGTAACGTTGAAAATTTTCACCATTACTTCTCCTATAGCCTCGAGCCCAGATGTCACTACGACCGAAATGTGCGTACGGATTGTAGACTCTTTTGAGGAACGACCTGTGATAAACTAATCCCAAGGTGATATCCAGTGTAAGACTCTGAAGATGCTCTTTCATTTCCCGTTTGTACAAATCAGCGTCTGCCCATTGTCGTCCGTAAGCGTCGCTGTACGAATCGAAGATGAATCGTGCTCCGTGTTGAATTGCGTAGAGGAAGCCTGCATTTCGGTAGGAAACGGCCGTGTTATCGAGGTATTGGATTATGTTGTACGATAATTGCGCCCTCTTTCGTCCGTGGAGCAACACACAATTAGGCTGCCTGCAAAAGAAAAAAAAAAAGAGAACACAATTAAGATAGAGATTCCGAGAGAAAATTGTAATGTGCTGTAAAACATATTAAAGCTATTTTTATTGATAAATTAAAATTATTTCATCTCGTTTTTCATATCCCAGTTAAGGTCGTGGGCAATATTTCGTTTTAGAGGGGGCGGACATGATTTTGGTACAGCTGTTTGTTTCGTGCTTGTTGCACGATACCCTATAGATGTCGCTTCACGCTGTGGTAGCTTCACACAAGGTTATGTCCAATCTTGTTAAATATCAGAGGCAGTTTGAATTTATTCTTTGAACTGCCCTCGTACTATAAAAAAAATTACTAATTTATACACACACACACTAATATAAACATGATTACATAGCGCAACTATATTGGGATAAATATGAGCAGGATTATTATATCATACAACTTTTTATATTTACTAAATAAATATAGCAAAATAATGGCCCAGTATATCAAATGCTCTGATAAGAACTGAGGTCAATTGTTACTATGAAGAAGCGAAGCAAATGAAAAGAACCTGTCATGTTTAGAGTCAGTCATAGTTTCCCTTAAACTTTCGAACCATGAGGAATCAAACGGTGTATGGTTCATCTCTGTCTGACTTGTAGGGAGGGTACACATGGAGAATGCTAAGCAAATAAAAAGGACCTGGCATGTATTCGCTGAGTACGAATCCGGAGGCCGACCATCGTGGCCAAGGTATTTCCTCAATCACACAAGGTTAATGCCAGGATGGTACCTTCCACCTAGGCTCTGACTTCCTTCCTTCACTCTTTCTTAATTATCCTTTTCTGCCCTCTCTCGGCCTGAGTCAAAGATGATTAAAGGTCATAAATTAAATTCATTTAAACCCAATGAGGGTTAGGTTAACCTTGATAATCATGACAGGTCATAACTAATTTAGCTGCAGCTGTGCAAGGGAAGGATAGCCTTGTTTTTTTCTTGTTGTTTTTTTTTTAATATAGAAGGATGTGAAGCGAGAAGCCACATAAGTTGGGAATTTAATTTGTGTTGTGTGTGATACTCGATGTCCTGTAATGTGTGTGTGTAGGGCATATGTGTGTCAGCTTCTAGTAACAATGGAAGTGGATTCATTATCTTTATCCTCTAACATTTCAAAAAGCCATCACGAGAATATAAGGCTCGTTGGAGGCTTCATTCTATTTGTTCCTTTGTAATGCAGTCCAAAATACATTTCACAGTTGGTCCTCCGGTTATCCGAATAGTTAGCACGCTCGCTTTGTGTGTATATGGTCCCGGGTTCAAATCCATTGGGTTCATTCAACAGAGTGGTTTGGAATCCACTTTGATACTGTAGATCCTATACTTTAATGCTCACCAGTTCGTTTTATTTAGAATGCGGTGGCTCAACGGTTAGAGCGCTCACCTCTAGCGCTTGGGGCCGTCGGTTCTAACTCTGCTCGTGCCATGTGGGCTTTGTGGTGGACAAACACCGTGTGCGTGGGTTTTCTCGGGGTTCTCCCAGTTCCTTCATTCCACCAATCATCCCATTATCATCCACCCGGCTTAGGCCAAAGTTGCTTGAAGGTGTTAAAAATTAAATTCAAATTAAAAACGGCCGTTTGGTAGGTGTAAGTAGAGTTTAGCAGTTTATATGGATTTCAACTGTTCTCGAGAATTTTTAGGATGACATCCCCCTCCCTCCGCCATTTGATGAGTTTGGCAGAATCTATGGTATTCAGTTACAAAATTTGACCAAATACCTTTGTTGGGTAAAGTGAGTTGCTGAGTAGACATTCCGATTCATATCCCATGCTTGGGGAATATTTCGGAAAACAGAGCCAGAGAAGATTTTCGCAGAGAAGAGGAAATCCCACCCATCTCCCGCTTCAAATCGAACACTGATGGTATGTAGAAGAATTGTTGAACTGATCAGATCGTAAACTGTTCTAATAACTTTAAAAGCGGTTCGTTTAGTTTAAGTTTTCAAGTAGGACCTACTCTGAAATTGAAACTACTTTTTACCTTACGCTTTTGTTTTAGTACTTTTGTGATAATGAACACCTGTGTTGTAACTTTCTGGTATGTTTTTCGTTTCTCACGCCCGCATTTTCTCCCTCCAGGTTGGCAAACCTCACGCATTGACACTTCTCTAGGTTGACATGTCTGTCATTACCAGTATTCATTTGTTTATATTATATCTTGATATTGTATTAGCTTTATTACTAATAGAAATATTACAAGCATCTCTTTTGTATCAGTGATTATTTCATATTTGCGTTCGTCAAATACTTTTGAGGAGTATCTGCATCTGTTAATCGTTACTTCTTAATAAAGTATCGTGTATTGGTATCTAGATACTTATTTTCTTGGCGTATCTGTATCTTTTGTCAGATATTTTTAGGCGGTACCGCATCGTTTCCATGTTTGTCTACTACTACTACTTGGCCTTAGCCTAAGATATTTCCAAGACAGTAAATTACTACAACGCGTTGGTATTTTAGAAACGCAGTTATCTCATTTCAACAGGACTTACGGTAAAAGACAAGGTTATTTACAAAAGAAAATCAGAACACTTACACTTGTTTCTGTAGTATATGTGTTAGAAAACAATTGTTACAGCGAAACCAGGGCGAGACTAAAGAAACCCAACCTAATAGTGTCCGTGACAAACAAATGAAACATAAACATATACTATCACTAAATCCCGCACCTTAATTTTGGTTACGATGATGTAAGCAAACTGTTGTAAAATACATGTCGTTGAAATAGTAGCAATTAAGTGGTTTACAGCGATTACAGTGCTGCGGTTTGTTCTTCGTCGTTCTAGTATAAAATAACACACACGACTCTTTTAGACTTCGGTTAGGTTATGTCAGGATGTCAAGGGTGAATCCTGCTCCAGTTCTTTTACATGCAACATCCGTGTAGACAGGACATGCTATAAATATCTACAATAATATTGCGGAAAAAGATATGAATAAAAATGCTTTAAGTATGCTGCATAAAAAGGGAGAGTGAGAACCATTTTCTGGTTTATTTCCAGGCGTAGCGAAAGCATAATTCCTTTTTTTAACACGCATGACTGCCTGATGTAGTGCCGAAGGTCGTCTCTTCCGTAATTTTAGGATTCCTAAAACGTATAAACGCAGACCTTTTCACACGTTAAATGACAAGTTCCCAACGAAGAGAAACATTTTTGTTTGCCAAAGTGAGAATAAAGCCATTACGGTCTGGCTACAGTGTCTGGAATTGGGAGGTCGTGTTTTTTTTATTATTTATTTATTTTTAACAGTTGGGTTACTTGGTACAACCGAATTAGAACAACAGTATTTTGATCTTTTCGTGCAATAAGCGGTGATTTTGTCTTTCGCCCATTTGATTTAATATACAGACTGTTTTTAAAATATTGGCCATAATTTGAAGGGAAAACAAGAAATGAGATTTGAAGAAATGTCGAAACTTTAGTAGTTTTGGGAACTTAAAACACGCAATATTTGCCTGGAATCGTCGGAAGGTTTTCTATACGTTCTGGGAAAAATTTTCCCCTCTCTGGAAAGTGTACAAATCGGACCACGATGTTGATAGGTACTAAGAGACGAAAAATATATATCAACAGTTCAATAATTAATTGAAAAAATGAAACAAAAAGAGCTATTTTTAGTAGCTACTACTTTTCATTTGTGTTCATCGCTGTACAATTTGGTAGCTTTTTTTTGAAGTCTTTAAAAGCTCACTGGAAGGTTATACACCAGCCGATTATAAGAGTCCATCTAAACTACACACTCTTTCACAGAGTTATCTTTTTATACCAAGTAATCGCTACTATCAAGTTGCTACTATCAGCTATCTCACAGTCTTGCAGTGCTGCTACTCTAGAAAGTAAAATGTTTTCGTTTTACTCCACTTTACAGCGCGAGTATTAAATTTTACATTTTCTCAAAATGCGTGAGTTTGCAGGTTCTTTGCGTGAGTCAATGCGTGTGACTCACGCATTTTGCGTGATATGTCAAGTCTGTAATGAAAAGATGAATTATATAGTGAACACTTTTGAATCCCCATATTCCATTGCGTGATGACGTAAGTTGTAACATTTTGCGGGAAACATTAATCCAAAGACCCATGTATGACTTGGTAAGCCTCTAACAGGTAAATATGAGTGACAGTAGCACTCCTAGTGTCAGGGGAAAGCAACACCAAACGAAATCGATATTCAGTACTTCGCGTGGACATTCAAATGCACAAGCTCCTGTATAGACCTATTCTCCCTCCACCCGCATGCGTGTCCGTTGTTACTAATTCATCTGTCGCCAGAGGCATTGCGATAGCATGACTTGCCCTGATTTGTTGCAGTTGTCGCTAGCTAGCTGGCGATTTCCAGTTCTAGTATACAGACTGATTTCTCTAAACGGATACTCTTTGCCTTACTCGACAGTATCTTCCTGATGCGTCATACACCGTTCAGCTGATGAGGAGAGAATGTTTTACCTGTATATAGAGTAAGTGGAGGTGAAATGCCCACCCCCTAAAAAAACATGGAAGGAAATATGAGGTGGCAACAGTGATACGATTGAGTGAAGGTGCAATTATATGGAAGACGAAGGTGACACCAAGAGATTGTGTGACAAAAGTGAAGACATGCAGGCTAATTTAAATGTGTTAAGTACACAATTTTTTTTCTGTAATGTTTTTTGAACGTTTCAAATATAGGGAGACAGAATGCGTACACTGCTGTATTAGCGAATCCAATGAATGTGCGTTGCACAAAGTAAGGTTCTGTTGTTCTGATGCAATAGCGGGTAGACGCCATGTCATACAGTGTTGGAAGTTGAAAGAACTGAAACTATCGTGTTTGACATCGGGGTGATTTACCCACTTGGCGTCGGGGTTAATGGCCCGTGGGCGTTTTACCCCGCATATTCCCATTCTAGCAAACACGGCAGTACGCTTTAAAGCTGTGTAATTGTAGTGAAAGTTCAGTGAATATAGATGATTATTTACTTTAACATCAAAAAGTAGTTTCACTTCATTCGCAACAAAATATTTTTGCTCTCTGTACGTTAAACTTGCTTGCAGATAGGGATACAGATGAGAAACAAAGAAAATGATTGACGACTACTTTTGTGCATAGAATACGCACAAATAATAATTTTTGGTATGTTTACGGTGCTGCCTGCGATTGAGGGGAGTAAGGGGGAACAGTGGCTCCATTTTTCTTCATTTTCTGATATGTATTTCCATATACAGGGTGATTCCAAAATACATTGATCAACTTTGGGAGGTTATTCTACACACGCAAATATAATACTAAAATATTCATTTTTAATATTTTCTCTTCGGAGCCGGGGTTTCCGAGTAATAACCGTTTGAAAATCTCCCACGCGTTTATTTAACACACTATATAATTGAAACCGGGATACAATATACAGTCAAAGTGCAACAGTACAGACTCATCTGATACAGATAAAGATAACTATTGCGGAATCTGTGATGGACATTGTTATAAACGTACGGGACCTATGTTTACATGTGAGTGGATCAAGTGTATTCGTTGTCCAATGTGTCTCCATGAAGTATGTACATCCTTTCCAAATATGTGTCCTAAATGTCACTCCCTGTCTTGGAAGAGGAAATTATTCAGTTAATTTCCTTCAGTGAATGTTATATTTTTCATATTTATATATTTTTTTATTTTCAGTTAGTCTAATATTTCCATAAAACTGTTTAATGTTATTAGTATTGTGTTGTGAAAACAAACTCACATCTCACCATTAGAATGAAGCTAAACAAGCAGTTCCATTTCGTATTTTCAGTTAATTCTATTCTGTCTTTTCCAAGCCTGTCAATGGTAAGGAAGTAGTAGGAACTTCATGCTTTATAGGCTAGTTTTTGTGACTTGTACCGTCATATAACTCCCTGTAGTATGACTAGCTTCTATCGTAACATCATTTCCATTGCTATGACCTTCCACCTTGTTTAGTATAGTGTTGGTGTGCATGGGCATATTACCCCAGGACGGTGGGCATTTTACGAGTACTATGCCCATATTGCTCTTACTTTACAAACATCAGTGTATCTCCTACAGTATGTAATACCATATAATCTAGCGTCCAGGCAGAAATACTGCAAGATGTATCTCCCATTTGGTATGCTCTTTTTTCCTGTAGATTTCCATTCATAGCCATAAATAAGAAAAATATTTAAAAAGTGGGCATTTCACCCCCGATGACTCTA
>JAGDQP010059852.1:0-12304 GCA_022664845.1 Lepisma saccharinum | reverse complement strand
TATGTTTTTTACTTCCGTACATTACGTTTAACGACTTAACGGTTTCAAATTTGGAGTGCTTGCCTAATCTAGTGGTTACTGGGAACATGGTCACTCATTTTTCAAGCTTATTTGTAGACCAGAAAGGGCCAAAGTGCAGGCGAAAAAATTGAGTCTATAAGAGCTTATCTGAGGCTAAGTTTGAGTCACCTAGCCAAGTAAACTTAATATTTTTATGTTAATGTAGATTTTCCTTCCTTAATGCTACAAGCCCGTTTCCTTTTTCCTCATCATCTATGAATTTAGGAAAGATGCCACAAATTTTGGTCTAGGACCCATTGGGGAGTGATTAAAAGAAACAGAATAGTAAAACTTGGTGCAAGTATATAATAAACTTTTATGCTTTTACGGACAGGGATAATACTAAACCGATCGGTTGGAGGGCTCTCTTCCAAATGCTTCTAACAAGTGCATCCCATCATAGTCATTTATTCGAAATTGACCAAATATTACCACATAATTGTCCACAGATGTGTAATATACAGAAACACAAGATCCATGGGATGCTATGAAAGTAGTGGGCTCAGACCTCCCGAGCCCACCCCAAATTTAATGCCTGCTTACGGACAGAAGTACATCCAGTTACATGTATATACAACGGATATATGGTCCTTTAAACTGAATCATCAATATTTGCATCTTACCATATACATCAGAGGAGAATGCCCACTCATTTTTGGGAAGGATGCCTAATTAAGATATAAGACCATAATAATGAAATCAAAAAGAGAAATTTAATGGTTACTTTATCTAAAACATGACTAAAATACATGAACAAGTATGAAAGTATTTCGACCACTTCAGGGAATATTTGTTAGAATGTGATCACCTTGACAACATCTGCTTGAAAGAGAAGTTTCTCTCCCTTTTGTGATAATGAATGATACATCAATTAAATGCAGCAATAACTGTTTTGTATGAAATAAAAAAGCAGTTTTTTTTAACATAACATTCTATAGAGCATGCAGTGAATAGCCGTAGCTCAGTTAGTAGAGCTTTGACTTTGAATTTGATAGGCCCTTGCTTCGATCTCCGCTGCGGTCATCTGAGGCTTATCCAGGTTGTTGTCCTTAGTAATGCAAGGATAGTGCTGAGATAGTGCTTTGAAAATAGACCCTGGTTGACTTCTTTCTTACATCCTTACCCACTCCTATTCTGCCGTAAGCCATATTTACATGAAGCCCATAAGTGCAATTTAAATTCTATTGAACATGGACAATAATACAATCTGTTGAAGCACTTCATTTAGGTAGTCCCACCTTTTGGAGTAAGAAGCCAATTTGCTCGTTTCTCGCCACACAGATACTTCTTTGTGATCCTCTATGCAAGTACTTGTCAATCAAAATTACCCAACTCAAATGCATTTGCTCCTCTCTCGTGGAATTTTTCCCGATCCTTAACTGTTTCTTGACTACAAAACTATTCTAGAGTAAATTATTTTTAGGTAGAAAAAAATGGTATTTAGATTTTAAAGACACATTGCTTGCTTCGTCTGCAGGGGACAGATTACCAATTGTCCCTTAAAGAGCATCCACGATTTAACAATCCCATAAAATATATTTATATCTTTAAAATAAGAGAAATTTCTCCTATAGAGAAAGGACCCTCAGCTGTAATATTTAGTAACAACAGAAGTAAAAAAAAATAAATAACAACGATGTCAAAAATGGGAAATTGGTCAAAATGTATCGTAAATTGTGGTACTGCAGTATTCGTTGCTGTAAAATAGTTTATGGCTTCGAAGTATGGACAACACATTTCTGACGCTCTATAGTGTTTTGTTTTGGCCGTTTGGCAAATTGGGTCAGTCGGTAATTGGATACTGGAAACCTAATTAAACTGCTCATGTTGGAGTCATCTTTGAAGCTTCTTTTTTCCATTCCTAGTATCCCTAAAACCTGAATTGTGCCAGTTTTCCTTTATCAGTGAAGCTACTGGAAATTTTCATGCAACTAGCTTGCTTTCTTTAAGAATGTTTCTGAAAACTTTTCACGAGTAGAAAAAATGTGCATAGTAAAGAATTGGAGACAAAGAGGAAAATGGGTAGCCATTTTCTAGATATTATAGGAAAAAGGAGATGCATGAAACACAGCGCTAGCAGATTGTAAAATTGTACAGACATACTAAAACAAAGTATTTGCAGGAGTTAAAAGGGAAATTAAAGGGAAAAGAAGAAAACAAAGGAGACAGAACAATGCGAAAATAAAGAAGAGAGAAATTAGCTGTGACGATTGACTGTATATATGCAGTCATGCTCTAAAACATTTAGAATTGCAGTTTCGAATACTGTTATTGTTAAAGATTCTACTTCTTACATCTTGCCAATAAATAAGGCAAGACGCAACAGAGGAGGGGTGAAAAGGGATAAAAGGGAGGTGGACAGTCACAGGGGTAACTGTGAAAGATGTCGAAAAAGAGTGTTCTTTTTTGGTAAAGAAGGAAAAAGAGAGAAACTGGCTGTTAAAGCAGAGTGTTTGGATCAACGTTTATTGCGCTCAAGATTACACCCTCTTCACGATGTGATTACCAAAAAAGAGGGTGTTGTGGGGATTTTGAGAGTTTAAGGGTTTAGGAGGTGTGGTGTAGCATTGAAGAGAGGCGCTCGTCTTGAGGAGAGAGATCGTATAAAGGGTGACATCGTAAGAAGCAACCCTTAAGTTACAAAAGAGTCTACATTACGTTGACTTTGCTCTTCAGGACGAGTAGTGTCATTAGAAACAGATTTTAGAACGTTTCCAAAGATAGAAGTGAAAGTGTTGCTTTAAATACCTTAGATGTTTCAATCTACATCTGAAGGAGAGGAAAATTGGTTCACACTGATGAGATAAAAAGAGCAAATTAAAAAAAAAAAGTCGAAGTTAACAGGTGCGTGTGCCTTTCTCTAATTGCTTAACGATTTCAGGTTTTCCAGTGTGTATTTTACTCATTATGCTACTCTTTAATATACAAACGCTTCATTGAAACAAGATTAAAGATGCATAACATATACCCCCAAAATTTTTTTATCTAATTTTACGGACTTCCGAAGATCGCCTTATAATAGGTCTGAGCAAACAGTTTTGAACAAGTCATAAAAGCTTCTATTTAAAGTATAAAAGAAATATCAAAATAACACACTGTTCAAAAAATATTACATTTTCTTTTGTATATAAGGGGTTCAAAAGGAAAGGGATGGTTTCTAAAGTTAGAGTTCAATTATAACATTAAATGCGTGCGACACAAAACTAATTTTCTGTATAGTATAAACACATTTTAAGAAGAATGTTTTCCAAAGAAATATTTCAAAGAGTATACAAGTAAATTTATTGGTTAAAATTCAGTATCTTCATTTGAGTTCTATTTTAGAACAAACCGAACTGCCATAGCTCAGTGGTAGAGCATTGGCGTAGCATTCAGTAGGTAGTGGGAGCGATCTGAGCGGCCGACCATCCTGAATGAGGTTTCTAATGGGGTTTTCGTTATTCACACCAGGCAGATGCCGAGGTGTCATCTTCAACACAGGTCCCGGTCGACACCTTCCCGAATCCTCCCCCCTATCCCCCTATTTTATTATTATAATAAACTAGTAAGTGTGGCAGGTCTATTAGCCTGTAACTAAATAATTTCTAACTAATAATTCTAACCATCTTTTCTTAAAAAAATACAGAGCTCAGGCTGGACCGATTAGTTTTTTACTAGTTTTGGTCTACAATATTTTATTGATTTGAATTCTATTTATAGCCTTTTGGTATCTAAGACTGAGACCGAGATAGGGGAAGATTCGGAAAAGTGTCGTCCGGAGGCTATGTTGAAAATGGTATCTCGGCATTTGCCTGAGGAACATCCCGGGAAAACCCTCAGTCTGGATGTTCGGCCACTGGGATTGAGCCCACGACCTCCTGAATGCTACGCCAATGCTCTACTAGTAAGCTACGTCGGTTCGGTTTGTTCTACAATAGAACTGAAATGAAGATACTGTATGTAACATTTTAACAAATTAAATCAACTTTGCTAAAAGCCATTATATGTACTGCCGTTTAACCTAATTACACACATTATACGTAAGTGGCTGTGTATTTCTGTTAGATTTTTTTCACACATTGAAATACTATCTTGGAATTTGGCACATACATACATTGTAATCAGAAGAACGTTGAACACATATTTTTTCTAGAACAGAAAAAAAGAGTTGATTTTTAATTATTCAAAAAAAAACACGTTTTCTTTTAAAAATTATAAATATTGGTCTAATAAACTCAGGTGATATATCTAATTACAGCTCGTGAAATTCTAGAACGAATAGTGTAAGTTTGAGCTGTCTCAGGACAAATAGTTTTTGAGTTTCAAGCTTTTAAAGTTTCAAAACGCGTCAAAAAAAGAGTCGATTTTTTTTATTTTTAGTAATTTATAACTGAAAAACTAAAAGTGACAAACAACATTAAATTCTGTATTTTGTGATCATAGTGATGCATAAAATACAATTATCAAAAATCACACATTTTGTTTGCAAAACCTAAGGTCTAAAATCATTATTATTATTATTATTTTGCTGTTGTTTTGGTATGAGATGACCCATATGCAGAGGCCATTTTAAAATATCAGTAATAATAATACTCATCAGGCACATTAACACTTTAGATTGTCCAAATTCTTAATTTTATTGCACTTGATGGAATGTTTTACTAATGAATAAGCAAGTGTTCTTATAGATGAGTTCTTGAAAGATGCCTTTCTAAAAGAATACTGAAGTTTTCAGTTCGCTACAAAAGATAGAGCAATTGATTTATGTATTTAATTTTCATATAAATACCTGCAGCTGTAATTGTATTTTCTTAACCACTACAGAAACAAAATTAGCCAAATTGTGGACTAACGTTCTTTCAAAAATATAAGATTCAAATAGTCCCTAAACGCTTTAAAGAATGTTTAAAGACAATAAGGTGTAAGCAGCCGATATGTTGTCACTCTTATAATTATTTTCCTTGATAATGATGTCACGTCAAAAACTGTCGTGTCTCGAATTGCATATGCTTCCGAATTTTCACTACAACACTGAACTCTCCCTGTGCGACTACTTAATCACACAATCAGGAATGAGAAACAAGTAAATTATTTTAATGGATGTTTGAACGCTAACCCTTCTGACCTGAAGCCCATAACATAAAATTTAAATTTAATTTCATTAACCCTCTTCGGTGAGGTAAACGCACCAGTAATGGACAGTGTACCAGTAACAAGGGCGGTAATCATTTCACATACATGGGAAAGTTTAATATAGTATGCCCTGATGTCACTGAATATATTATTCGCTCGTCAATGGTTTCATCTTATATTTCTGACATGATGTTGAAGTTAGGTCCATGGTTGCACCTACTCTTCCATGCATTATGTCAAGCAAGCGATGAGGAGAGAGCTTTCGTTTTTTATTCATGAAATTATAATAACGATTACTTTTGTTGTTCTGCACTATTTTCCATTATAAAATGCCTCTGTTTCGAGTATTTAAATGACCAAAGCAATTATAACTTGGATCTGTTACGCAAAGCGGGGGATGTCCACTACCGGTATGACAAAGGCAATTTTTGTCCAGTTATGGACACTCACTATTCATTACGGAGTTGAAATCAAAATCTTTGATTGATTGAGTTGTTATCAACGTCCTGAGTGAGCTGATGAGCTTCTAACGACGAGACTATCAGTTTTGGTAAAGTGGGCTCTGAACCACTCCGGTCAACAGGTCTAAGGAGAAATTGGACTCATGAACACGCGCCCAGAAAATGAGCGCCCTAAACGTTCCACAACTTCGAAGGTGATATCATAATTCTGTTAGTTGTTTTATTTCAACTTGGGAAAGATTATTTATTCTTCATGACCATCAGTTTGTCAGGATTTTTTTTTGTTCATATTTCAATGATGGACGCGGGGTTAATAAAATGGTTTCTTTTAATATTGGACACTATCCATGGCAAGTTAGAATTTGCATTTTTATGGCCACAAAGAATCTGTGGCTTTGTAATATAAAGCGAAAATAATTTGAAATTATATCGTTCAATTCTCAATCAGTAGCCATTCTGAGTAGAGTTTTAATCCATTCATAGTCTTTACACGAAGCTACGCACCTGCATTACCCAAGAATCCAAGCAGGATGTTATCTCGTTATAAGAAAACGCATAGTGATAGACTGCAAAAAATAAAGATTCCTAGATTTCGATTGCATTCAAATGATCAGCATAGCATTCTCTGATAGTATGTAAAGCTTGGTAAACTTTATTTTATATTGGCCAGTCTAGTAACTGTTAACTTCGGCCCGTCACCATCTAGTTAAAAAATACCCATGTCCCTGTCGAGACTCGAACGCGGGACCTTCGAGTCGTTGGCCTAGCGCCTTAGACCACACAGCTACCCGGTCGGCTTGGAAAGAATATGTATTATAAATATATTATTAAAGTGTTCTATAAAGGATAGCAAGTGTCTGAGCTGTAAAAGTGTTCGAAGAAAGCTATGTATTTATTTCAGCAAATAATTTTTACACTTCGATAGCATTTTTCCCATAGTGACAGAATCGCTCATTACGAGTATTATATTTTTAATTGTGAACACGTGTTTTCTTACATATTACGTGCACATTTAATGTGGAAGAAGTGATCAAAACACAATCATGTTGGTTTAGGTGTGCAAAAAGTTCATTTAAAGTGTACAAGATATGTATTTTTTTAACAGTGTTTAACATTGGTTATTTTCCTCTTGCACTTATTTCATCTGAAACTTGAAACAGAATATTGTTGTTTTCTCCTGAACTAACGAGCGAAACAAAGCGTTAAACAAGAAGGCATATTTTGTGTGGGCTAAATTACAAATTCTCATTTGCAGCTTCCTAGATACAGATTGAATTTGTGACCTCCGGGTGGCCGAGGGGTTAGAACGTGCGCGTGGCCACGGGTTAAAATCCCGCCGGGGTCCATTGAACGGAGTGAGTGGTTCGGAGCCCAGTTTACCAAAAGTTTTAAGTCCTGTCCTTAGAAACTCGTTTAGGACGTTGGTAACAATTCACTCAACCACACTTATTTGAATTTATTTTTCACTTTATTTTCTTCATCTTATTCTCCAATATTCTTATTCGTTCTTACGTTTTCTTTTGGCTGCTCATGTTGATAGATAATGTTGTCTTTTATCTTCACGTTTTTATATTAATACATGCTCTTAAAATATTTCCCACCACCAGGTAACGAGAGTACGCATTTAAGTAATTTGAAAGCTGTAAAGAAAAGCAAGGAGAGAAGTAGGCGAGCAATATAGTACAGTTAATTCAATACTGCGTCACACGTTGAATGTTATTTTCACGAAGTGAATGGCTTGCTTATATTCTATCTATGTTCTTTTCTCACTTTTGATAATATTATTATATTTGTATTCCAAGACTATTTGTGTAAATGTTCATTAATTTTTAGTAACCAATACTACGCTTTCTAAGAAAAGGAAAACATTTGATTTAATTATAGGGTGACTGGCCAAAAATAAACAGATGGAATTCAGGTAAACGCAGTCTCTTTATTATAAGGAAGAAAATAAATAGATGTAATGTACGCATAACCGATGCGATTTTGTTCCTTTACTTTCCTTCCCTCGCTAAATTAAACATTTTACATTCTTGATAGTCTTCTTGAAAATGGAATGTTTTCATATTGAAATTTAACAATAACTTTTCATTTTTTTCTTACATTTCACATCGTTTTAAATTTTTCGTGTCTAAAACTCAATTTTGACTAACACAATACCTCGTTTGACAGGCCACTTTAGCCATGTTGTTGTTACATTTATTCTTAACTTTTGAAAATAAATTTTATTAAGAACGATATATTTACTGACACAGATTAAACAAGGATGTTTAGTCTAGATAAAATTTTCACATTTAAAAAATACAGATTTTAACTCCGTACACTGGAGAACAGATTATTTTTTTTTATTTAAATTTATCAACTGGTTTTAGATGTGTCATGATTTAAGCAATTTTATGGTCTTGTTGTTTGGTTTTATTGAAAAATGAACGCCTTTCTCAGACAAATTTTCTAACGGTATTTAATTCAGTCACAATTTTGACACGATTTGACTCTCTTACTTTTTAGCTCTTAACTTTACATAAGGAATATTTCTTACTCAAGTTAAGCAACGGACTATTTGTTTTACAAATTTGGCATAACCCTTTTAAATGTTGCTGTCTTCAGGATATTTTTTAAAATTTTCTTCGAATTTAGTTCATTATAGTCTATCCGCTTTCGCTCCCAGCAGCCATAATTTTGATACAAGGTTTTAATTTTTGTGAAGTTAAAATCTCAATTATTTTAAAAAGAAGGCAATCTTTTTAAGTTCAAATTCCATAAGACTTTTATTAACTAAATTTGAAGAATATATTTTCGGCTGAAAGTAATAAAGATATTCTTGAACGCTATTATCGTTCATCTCTTAATCTTCTGTGAACGGTAGTCATGGAAATAAAACGATACAAGCATACGGAACTTGCAATTTAAAAAAAAAGAGAAAGAAACAAGTATTTTATTATATAATTTCTGCTTTTTCTCTTCCTACAGCAAATATGGACATTCCTAGAACGAGATGGAAGCTCATCTCTTTACTTGGCTAATTATGATATATACTTTGATGTTCCCTGCGTCTTTCTTTCCCAAAGAAGCAGACTAGATCATCATATTCCACCTTGTTTGTAAATGTAATGAATAAGCTTTTCTCTGTTGAACATTTTAAGAGCAATGTAGTATTCGTAACATGATGATATGGGTGGATGTCTGTGTTCAGATGAAAGGAAGCAAAGTATATTAAATGGGGGGAATGGAATGAATGGCCCTGAGATCGGGGATCAGATACACACCCACTCAACATCTACTTTACTGAACGTCTTCAAGCCTGTTTCCTGATGCTCCTTTTTCTTCTTTCTTGTCATTTTCATTTTAGGTTATTGGTAAACAAATACGTAAAGAGATGTTGGAACTGAAGGTAATCAAACTTCTTTTACTTTTTCAGTGGTTAGATAAAAAAAGCAGGTTGTTTCGAATATTACAAACCTGTTAAGGACATATTGCATAGACAAATTTTCTATTTAATTTGTGACACAACGTCATAGAATAAAAATAGTTATCCGTACCTTTGCCATGTCTCACATCTGTGAATTCGAGTACACTTCACAATCTTAGATGAGTTATATATAGTTTACGTTAAATTTTTCACTTACCACAGAGTTTGTGTATCCCTTTAAGAATTATTCCTGTGCTCAAGTATCCATTTTGTCACAATGTGTCACGATGTGTTCACATTTATTATTAATAATTGTTTTACTGTATTTTAGTGTCATGGGTTAGCTGAGGTTAGATAAGGTCAGATTCGCACAAATGTATTTTAAAGGAAAGAAGCTAAAGTGGAAAGATACATTACTGATTCTGACCTTTCCTAACCCATGGTAACTAATCTAGGATAATCTACGAAAAATACAAGAAAGCTATTATTAGTAATACATATGAAGAGATAGAAATATATTTTGAAAGAATAAAAACTCGCACCAGCCGAGATTTGAACCTGGGTCCTTTCACTCAACAAGCTGACGTCTTAAACAATTACCTACGGTTGCAGCTTGTAAATGGAGATTTCGAAATTGTATACATGATACGTAAAAATGTTACGAAATGTCATTTGCGCGTGCAGTGCTGTAGTCCCAGAATTTTCACAGGGCATACGCTAAGTTTATGATCTTTAAACATAGATCATGTTTCCATTAAATATAGGAAAGGAATGAGCTAATTGCTACAAAAGCAAGAGAAAACGCGAAATATTTTAATTATATTCTAGTGAGACAATAAAAACGAAATTATATGCATAATTTGTATCATAAGGGAATGAGAAACAAGATGTTTGCGACTTTTGCACAACTACAAAGCATCTTTATCAGTTAAAATTTAGTTACAATTCTGTATGTGGAATTGTCGACTCTGAAGTCAAGGAATATAAGTGACATTAACGAATAAAAACAAAGTATTATAGTAGTGAAATGATATACAGATACAAATCCTGAAGTTATATCCTTTTTCTCTTCTCAACATTTTGCCCCGATCAAATGAACGAATGTCTCATTTCAGTATTGACAGAAATTGTCATGACATCACACTTGGCTACTTGAAGGGGGAAACACGATTTAATCGAGTGTGCAAGAAACAAAACACCGTACCTGACTTACCTAACCTCTACGTGCTCTTGGTCACTAATGTTATTACATTTCCTAAATGTATATATATATATATACATATAGAGAAAAGTTATTTTTCGTCAAGAATAAAATATAAATAAAACTACACCATAGTTCGAACACGCTACCAATACGCCAAATTATCAACTGGAAAAAAAGCAGCTGCTTGGCACTCTTTTTTGTCATTATATGCAAGTAGCAGGGTATTTTTTGTCAATACTGAAATGAGGCATTCGTTGAAGAAGTGGAACGAAAAGTATTTGACCGTAGTAATCTCGCCGTAACAGGAAAAAGTAATTAAATAAATAAATGAAACGAAACTAAATGGTATAAGCATCTTAGCAGAAGGTATACGATAATGTGTAAGATTAATCAGAGCGTATACGGTGTAACTCTCTGAAAGTATCCAGTTTGATGGCTGATTTAACAACTTCTTTGTTATTGCCTGTGTAGCTAGGTGCTCAGTGTGTAAGACTCAGATTCACATGGTTCTGCGTTCGATTCCACCCCTAGATTTCAAAATATTTTCTTCCATGAGTTAAGCGCTGTAAATGATGTTCGCGATTGCTCCTGAAAGAGATTTATCCCGTAAAGGGAGAAACACACAAGACCGAGAGAGGGGGCAGGGAGAAAGACGCAGTCTGTGTATCCTTAAGCGTTAAAATTCCATTTATTTCCATGTCTTCCGCTATTTCTCTTTTCCTTTTGCTTCTTTTTCCCCCTTCCTTCGCTCTTTCCCCGTCTTCTTCCATACTTTCTTTCTCTCTCTCTCTCTCTGTGTGTGTGTGTGTGTGTGTATGTGTGTGCTTGAACAAAGCAAGAATGGTATTTCTGTCAATTTATCTCGTTGTTCTCTAAATGATGCAACGGACTCAATCTTTCTTGCTCCAAGTGGAGGAATGTCCTGGCATACCATGTTTTGGAGTATATTTGTACTGTCATGTTGGTTGTCTAACTATGAGGCGTACCGTGCAACAATTCTGCTGGAGGAAAATACTACTATTTCTTATAATTCCAACCTCCATTTACTTTTATAAGTAACTGTACACAAACTATTTGTAACAGAACAAAGGGCTTTGTTTGCACTCAATTGTCTTCTGCCAGAGTGACGACAGTTTCCTTTCATCTCTCCCTCAGTCTATTCAGAAGTTCTGGAGCACAAAGTAACGTTGTTCAGTATTTTTCTTCATTTCTGGATGTGTTTGTATGTGTATCAGGACAGGAAAGAGAGAAGAAACAGAGAGGAGAGAGGGAGAGAGAGAAAGAGGAGAGAGAGAGAGGGAGGGAGGGAGAGGGAAAATTCTTGAATATGTGTTTTTGGGAATCCTGTTATATGAAATTTGTTCTGTCTGCCTTTACTTATTTGCTACTTTTTTTCGCTTTCTCTCCGGAGAGGTTTCTACGCTTACCCAAACAATTCATATCGAATATAACAAATCGACCCAATCACAAAAGAACGAAATGATACATTCTGTGTTTTCATGGAAGTCACTCAAACCGTATACAGTTACATTATAATGTTTCACATAAATTTTAAATGGAAGAATCACGTTGTACCACATACATATTTCTTTCACATTCTTTAAATTATTTCATTTTGTAGAGAGTTTTGTAAAATATAATGAAAATATATGTTTACTTGTTCCTACGTACATTATGAAAGTATTAACATAATTTAAATTCATGCATAAACAAAGAACATGTTATATAGAAAAAAAAATTCTCAACAGCTTCGAACCTTCGCTGCTTATTAGTGAAATTCAGATAAAAAATACTACTTAATAATAAGAGCAAAATGAAGAAAGACATTTATGATGACGAAGTTAATGCAGAATAGCAATTTCCTTGCTAGAACTTACGCAGTTGTCTACGATGATGAATGTTTATAATTTTATAAACTGCACAAAAGTTCATTAAGTATGCCGTTAGAAC
This sequence comes from Lepisma saccharinum, assembly GCA_022664845.1. Taxonomy (NCBI): domain Eukaryota; kingdom Metazoa; phylum Arthropoda; class Insecta; order Zygentoma; family Lepismatidae; genus Lepisma; species Lepisma saccharinum. The sequence goes on along the minus strand of JAGDQP010059852.1, from coordinate 108 downwards.
AATTTTTATTAAGTACTTTATGAAAAATAATGTAACAAAAACTGTTTGATTGATTAAAGACAATTGGTTAAAGACACAATCACATCCTTGTAAACGTGATAATTTATT
>JAGDQP010059851.1:0-12304 GCA_022664845.1 Lepisma saccharinum | reverse complement strand
ACTTTGAAAGAGAGAATCATTTGTTACCCTAATACAGAGCACTCAACTTGTGGCCCGCGACTCGATCTTTATAGGCATCATCTCTCCACGGTGTTGCAAATAAGAACGACTATGTACCATTGGCCTAATGATTAGATCACTCACTTTCGGTGGACGTGATCCTCCTGGGTTCAAACCCAGAGAAAGTTCATTGAAGGTGGTGGATCAAAATCCACATGGACATAAACCGTTAAGTCCCGTCCTTAGACGCTCAAGTAAATGTATCATAACTAATATTGTTTCAAACTTTAAAAATACCAATGAACATGGTTTCGCCGATCAGATAAGACGTAATCCACCTTTTCTCAAGTTTACTCTCATTTTTTTATAACGAGTCTATCTATTTTTTTATCTACATTTTCAACTGTTTCCTGCACTGTTAAACATTTTCCGAAACAACCCTGGAAAGTTTCCTGTAACTTTATTAATAAAAATACTCATGAATAAGTTTTCAGAAATGCTGTAAACAAAAGGAAAAAAAAGAAAAGACTGACGCGAGATTCGAACACGAGTTGTTCAGTTAGAAGTATTGATTGGACTAAATTGCCAGTCATAAGAAAACACTAGATCAAAACAGTATAGAGTGTCAGAAATGCGTTGCCTGAATCACGAAGACATAAACTAAGTAACGGTCACAACTTACGCCAGATTTAAATCACTTTTCTATTTGTCAATTAGCGATCAGAACTCATATTCACTGAAAATATTTCCCATTTCTGCTAAAATATGTGATCAACATGGCGACAGCAAACACTTGATCAGAAGTGCATGTACATCTAAGCTAAGAAACTGTTTTTGCATTCTGCGCATGTGCGCAAAGAAGTGAAAATTGAGAATATCCACCTCAGCGTACGAAGTTTCTGGGTTTACCTAGATTTCAATTTAAAAAAAAAACGAAATATTTCAAATTCTGCGGGACTTTACTGAGAATTCCTAGCAAGACTAATTTTTTTTTAACAGTGTATAAAGGCATCTGTATATACGATCTATTAAGTTAGTCTCGCCGGTAAATACTTTTGAAAAAAAAAATAATAATAATGAGCTGAAATATAACGTAATTGGTCCCCATGAAGTCTAACTGAATTTAAAATTCTAATATGAATCCTCATGGACTAGTTTGCGCTGGCGAAATAAAGGAAAGGGGAATCACGTCAGTTATTTGCTCTTTCAATTCATGACAATGAAGAAAAGTCTAACCTGACCATTAACCTGTTTTCGCTTTCTCGGTATTGCATGTCCGTAAATCCTGCATAAAATGTAATAAATGGGTGTAGAAGAAAATTCATATATTCATAAGTAGTAGCAGCATATAGTAATAGTATTTTTGAAAAAAGAATAAACAGTGACGTGAATAGGGATCGAACGCGGTCTCCATCTGAGGAAGCCGACACTCTACCATCTAAGCCACCGAATCAACTACAAACAAACATTCTCGAAAAGTTACTTCCTGTTCGCTATTGAACACGTGACGTCAGTTCCGGATTTATTTACTCCTAACATTCTTATGCTGACGGTCGTAAGACTGAGGTTTCCCAAACAAATGCACTTTCATATTCAAACAAAGGCTCTAGTAGCTTCTAAGTCCCTGAAAGGTGCTCGCTAAGAAATGTCATCACTCAACGGTCTGAAGAGATTACACCATAGCTGCCTGTCTGCCCAAAGGTAATTTAAAAATACCACTATTTTATTGTCCCTGGTAGATAAATGATTTTGCTTGCCATCTTATAATCAAAAGGGTACTGGGTTCGTTTTCTGATGGAAACACGTATTGAACGAAGTGGTTTGCAACACTAATCAAGTTAGATCTGCATTTTTACTAATAAATTCGCAATCTACGATCCCTTAAAAACATCCCAGACACACAAGCAAACATTTTTACAAAAAATGTTGGTAACACTGCCAACTGGAACACTCACAGTATTTTTCCGTTGTGTCGAATAACGTTTATACCAAGTTTGATGTGGATAAGTTTCACTCTATGGAAGCAAATTCAAAAATTTAGTATTATTTTTTTTAATTGGTTAGCACCACTGGCAACTGCAGCGCCTTCTCAAGACTGTTTCAGTAACTCTGATCTAGTCTATCCAAGACCTTTCTAACCACACTTCAAGCACGCCTCTACATCTTGTAGTTCATGAGATATATTTTTGGACACTGGTTGGCAACACTAACAACTAGGTGCTTGGGGACGGAGATACGTAGTATTTTTCAACGGTGTCCAATAATGCTTATGCCAAGTTTCGTGCTGCTACGTCAAACGTAATGGAAACAATAATAAAAACGAATTTAAGTAGGCTGGCAACATTGACAACTGGTCTGCTTTGGGTGGGGGTCATGTCAACTTCGTGAAGATTGGTCTAACGGAATCGAAATAGTTTGAAAAATCGAATTAAAAATCGGATGGCAACGTTGACCCACTGCACGAATGAAGAAGGTTCCACCGGTTTTGACCTCGCTCTGCCGAGGCCTATCCAACGACACCTCAATCGCTTTCGTAGTTGTAGACACTTCCAAATCGAAAGTTGCCGATGGAGTATTTATTAAGTTGTTGATTATAAAACCTCTCAGTCTTCCCGTTTTCCGAAATTTCTACGGGAATATTCTCTGGAAAATTTCCAAAAAAATATATTTTCCCGTATTATCATCATTAATCCAAATACGAAAGAAACAAAACGTTTGTTGCTTTGTCTATATTTCATCTGAATAGATTTTTTTTTTTTTAAAGGAAATCTCTTGCTTGTGAAGTACCAAAGCGTAGATATGCTGTTCGAGTTCTTGCAACAGGAAAGCTTGCTGGCTCCACACGCGTCGAAAAATCGAGGGGGAAAAAAAAAAGTTTCCATCTTGAAATTTATCATAAATCAAAGAATTACACTTCCTTTCGCTTACCATTCGTCTCCTCTTTCCTCTTCCCCCATCTTTCACCCTTCTCTTCGCTTATCTTGCGGAAAGAAAGGAGCAGAGAAGCAAGTACAATACGAGGACGAGGAGGACGGATTACCACATCAATCTTATTACCGTTTGCAACAGCGCTCAGGCTTATTCTACAGGCGGTAATCCTCCGAAAATCCAGAATATTCGTTTCCAACCTTCAGCTGCATACGATTTTCTTCTTTTCCTTTCTGCTACGGTGTCTGTTCTCTGGTTCCTTCATTCTCGTATGCTTCGTTTTCTACTGATCTCTCTTCTTTCTTGCCAAATCCAGCGTTAGCCAGTCCATACTTCATTCTGACGCACTTTGGTGGTAAAGGTGGTTGTGCGGTAAAAAAAAATGTTATTTTTTTTAAATAAGAAAAAAAAACAAAGTTTAGAAAAGAAAAAAAATATATTTTTATAAAACTTGGGACTTTAAACATATGGACACTGTTTCACTTCGTTTGTTCCTTTTCTATTCAGTTGCAGATATCTCACGAGGAAGTGGTTTTTCATTTTTCCACATGTGTCTTCTTCTTCTTTCTTCATATTGCTGGCTATCGGCTACTCCTTTTGTATTGGAAAATTTTGTTGTTGTTGTTTTTTTCTTCAGCTCTTCATTCAATATAAGTCATTGATGTGGATATGTGCAGGTGCGTTATCTTGCTGGGGGAAACAGTTTGTTTCCAGTTCACGAAATGACAACACAATATTTTATTTTAACAATATATTCTAGTCGATATTGTCGCACACAATAGAGATATCTCGTGGTTGGGTAGAATGTAGACGAATAAAGACACTTCTTTCAAGAAAACTTGTATTTTCTTAAAAAGATTTCAAAATTTCGGCTTGAAGCGATATTGTAAGTCGCCATTACCTCTCTATTTCTGCAATAATCATTTGTTTGAACTTCTTTCCTAAGCGAGAAATGAGTAACAGGTTTGTAAAATTATAATTCTCTTCTTCCGTCTGCTTGTTCCATATGTTATACTCTAATTCTTCTTCTTCTTCTTCTTCTCTCTCTCTCTCTTTACATTTTATGAGACAATTTTCATGAAAATCGTAGCCAAGTTAAAAGAGAGAGAGGATAGCTTGTCGATACTTTAGTGGTCCATAGTTTTGATTTTTTTTAAAAACTATTCGAGTTTTTTTTATACATTTTTGTGTAACACAGGTTTAACAATTTGTTGACTATTTTTATATCACTCAATTCTTTATTATTTCTAATACTAATAATGTGTGACTATTTCTTGTACGTTTCAGATTTTACTTTTATGGGGTTCAGTATTTGCTACTTGTAGTACCATGCGCGCATAGCTAGTTCATTCTGCAACACAAAATAAGCTCAAGTTTATGGCATGAACCTACAGGGAACGCCACAAGTCCCCCCCCCCCCCATATCATGCTCTTACTGCATACTCGACCTTTATGATTTCTGTGAATAACACTGGGCAACAAAATTTAACCTCTGGTTTGGCACAAGAGGGAATGTAGCTGATGCGAATAGAACGTTGCATACTGAAGTCAGACAGACAACTAGTTGGTCCCCATTACGCACAGTTTTCTTGTGCCATGCAGGTCAAGATGCAGACACACGAGCCTAAGTACATACATAGTGCCACCAGTGAACGTATCTTAAACATAAGGGTTGTGGATTTCGTTTTGTTCTTGATATCTAGAACATCACGCTTGAGTATTCAACAGTAATGAGCAAACTTGTGCATTTCACTATTCCTGATAGCTTGATCGCATCACATCGATATCTTGGTGAAAACGTTCACCGTATTCGTTACTTGCGACAACAGTTCGGCTTGCTTTTGGACAATTCCAAAACCCGAACAAGGTCGTTGAAATCATCTCGTGTTAACTTGGTCCACATCAAAGTTGGTGACCAATATAATTGGTTTTGGGAAGGGTCCAAGGGATTCCCGGGGAAGGGGGTCCAAGGTGTGTCCGTGCATAAAATGTATATAAAATATATATATGATTACTCCTGAAGTTATACTATTTTCCCATAAAACTGAGATTTTGGGGGGAGGGGGTCCGAACCCCCCGGACTCAGTCCCTAAATACGTGCTTGAGACTGATAGATGATGTTGTTTTGATAGAACATGCGAGAGCTGGACCTTGTAAAAAAAATGTATGGACATTTTACGATCATTTTAGTAGAAGCTTTTTTCTTTGCTAATTTGGGGGTACTATATTTTGGGCATTACTATATTTTATCTGGGTTACTTTGGGTGTATTATAGTATGAAATGCTTTTGTGAGATTAAAACTGGCAACTTGTGTAGCTCTGAAGAGGAAGAATAAGGGCCCAGTGGTGTCCCCGTGATACTAGATATACAGGTATTGGACAAAATAATGGAAACACTTGTCAAAAGTGAGTGGAACATATTGTAACTGAGCTTGGTAACACTGAGCACTGCGTAAATTAACCGTCTCCTCTATGTTGCAGGTAGGATGGACTGTGCACTAAGAGTAGAGTGAGTCAGTGTGGTTGTGGACGTTGTGCAGGTGTAGTGAGTGATCAGTATGTCTGACTTGACGGAGTCTCAAAGAGGTCTAATTGTGAGTGCCCGTCTAGCTGGAGTATATGTGAGCAAAACAGCGAGTGTAACACAAGGAACGGTTTCGAAAGTCATGACCGCATACACAGTGCACAGTAAAACAGGGTCGGCGAAGCACAATAGTGGTCGAAAGACGAAGCTGTAGAACAGGGATCGCCAGTCCTTGAAGCGGATTGTGACGTTGCAGAACAAAAAACGGTGTAGAAAGTGACTACAGAACTGAATCTGCACCTAAACACCCCAGTGTCATCCAAAACAGTGAGGCGGGAACTGCATAAAATGGGTATCCATGGGCGTGTTGCTATTCCCAAGACCCTAATAACAGGCAAGAATGCTCAAAGGCGACGTGTATGGCGTAATGGCCAGAAACACAGGACGTTGGAAGGCTGGCAATATGTAGTGTTGTTAGACGAGTCACCCTTTACCCCCCCCCCCCCCCCCCCCACTGGACGCGTGTTTGTCTGGCGAACACACTCTAAAGCGTACTATATGGACTGTCTCCGCCCAACTATCAAAGATGGTGACGGTGGCACTATTATGATTTGGGGCGCTATATCATGTTATTTGGCATCTCCCTCCCCCCCCCCTCGTCTAATTGCACGGTTTAGTCACAGCAGCAGTATATAGAGAACTCTTGGGTAACCAGATCCACCTAATGGTGCCAATTTTATTTCCAGACGGGAATGCCATATTCCAGGATGATAATGCCCCTATTCACATCGCTGACCCTGTTCAAGTGTGGTTTCACGAGCATGCTGATGAGGTTCAACATCTTTTCTGGCCTGCGCAGTCCCCAGACCTAAATATCATCAAGCCTCTGTGGGCTTTTTTGGAGCTGAGCTGGATGCTGTGCTGCTCACATTCCGCCCATCACCATTCAGGACTTGTATCGGTCTATTCCGTCCAGAATCCAAGCTGCATGGCGTGCTAAAGGTGAACCAACACCGTATAAATACAAAATGTTCCGAGTTCCAGTCATTCTATTATTTTGTCCAATATCTGTATATTCATAAGCATAGATGGCAGCACAGACAAATTTAAAAAGTGAAAGTGAATCTAAAAAAAATGTTTGCAAAATTTCTCACTTAAATTGATTGAGTTGGTTTACTGGTAAATTCAGCTGTTCATTACGTACCGTGGTAAGCAATTACAGTCAAATGCTGTATGTTATTAGAAAACTAACCATTTTCTCCTCAGTGTGAATGTCAAAATATTACTGCTAACATGCTTGAGTGAGATTTTGAGTTTTGTTTTACAGTAATTACAATTGTAGCATTCCAAACAGTTTGCTTTTGACGGTAGATTCATTTGTAACATACATACACCGTGTATATTTGTTCATTGCAAAGAAAATTGTCATCTATTGCCACTGTAGATTAATTTTATATTATTATCAGATAATGATATAGCCATATTGTTGTAGACAGTGATATTTAAAGGAAAACAATAATATACTAATGATGAGGACAACTACTACTATGGCACCCTAATTACTTTCTCTAAGAAAATGAAAATTAAATTTATATTTAAACCAGCTTTACTTACACTATATATTATGCTGGGAGAAATACTACAGGTTGTATTATTTCTGGTGATTTTTTTTTTTAAATATATAAATTTTAGATTAATTCATGATTTAAAAAGTCTTCTGCCAAAGAAATAAATACAGTAAACATCATTTTTTTATATTTATATTTTTACCTTACCACTGTCATCTAGGAAATATATTTTCAATTCTTTTGATTCCTAACAATAATATTAAGTGGTAACGTTTAAACTATTATTTTCGGTGGGTATACTAACAATGAACTACACTGACGGAAAATGTAGGCGCAAAGCTAGAAGGGAGTTACGTTAAGTGAATGACAGTAGTAGAATATTCCACATTGTATAACGGTAGCTTCTGACTGAATTGCAAGACCGCAGGTTTGAGTTAATACCCTGTGATGTTAAAGAATACACACAAATAATGAATTCTATTATCGAACCTTTGGAAAGATTCTCTACGTAAAATATTATCTAATAAAATCACTAAATATGCAAATGAATGAGATCTGTATAACTAAGTTAAATCTTAAAAATATGTAATATATTTTTAATAAATATTCCAGGTGATGCAAGAAACTGGATTTGATTTAGACTTTTTTATTACAAATAACTGAGAATTGGAATGAAATTTTGTAATATAAGATGATTTCACTACAATTTCGTATTTCACTATCTTTGAAGTGGAGATGAAATGTTATTACCAAGAAATATTAAAGTTTCTTAAAATATCTTAAACCTATACAAAAAGTTTCATTAATTAAATCCACTGAAAATACAAGATTGTAGATGTTATGGTTTAATATTAACAGCCAACAGTCCTTTTAAAGGCTTACTTGAATGTTATCAAACAAGAAACGACTTTCTTTCTCAGACTATATACTGTTTTCATCTAAACAAGTTCCTTTGGGAATGTATTAAACTACTAAATTCGATTATACTCAATACAAAAAGAGAGTTATAAATAATACAAAGAAAATGTAATCATCACGTAATGTGAAGTCACATAAAAATTTCAAACGTACTTTAGATACTCTTACGTCTATTATCTCAACACATGAAATGAAATATCAATTTATTATATTGTACAAGAACTTTATCTGTACTAAGGATTTGAATAGAAATTGGATTGAAATTAGAGTGGAAATAGAATTTGAGTGCTCTTCAACAAAATATACTGGAATATCTTCAAATTCAAATGCTTTTCAAAATGTCAAGAATAAATTAAATTCCTATCGTTTGCACCACATAGAGTACTCTATTTGTCTATCATTTGTACCTGCGGAAAATATCAGACTATTTCTTGAAGATATCTTGACACCTATACAATTACCGATAATTACTATCCTAAGAAATATGCAAACACGATCTTAAAGCTACTAAAATATGATACACTGAATTGATTAAAATGTACGTAAAATAAGTTCTTTCCTTGATAGATTACTGTATCTGTTCCTATATATATTACGAAAGATCGTAAATGATTTTTATGGAGATATAATACAAAAACAAACAATATTTATGATGATTCGTCTCTGTAATCACACTACAAAATGAATAGTATTCATCCGAAATTATAATAAAGTTGATATTGGACAATTCTTCTGCGTAGAATAACTCCTAAGCAATTTATAGGCAACGTGACTTCATATGCTAGACCTTCTCGTAGCCACTGCATGATGCATTGATGAAAATAAGTGAATATGATTTGATGTGTCACTGCCATTTCTAAAATTAGTTTTTGCAAAGTTTCCAATTCTATGCTGTTCATGAAGTTCTGCTGGCATCTATTATTAACCAAATTCTAGTTTGACCTGCCTATAGCCACAGCGTAATCGTCAAATATTTGAAGAAAAAGGTAAGTATCGTTTTAGATACGTTTAATCTATGTATCTACGCTAGAATGCAAAATACTTGTAAATATTTTTAATTGTGACCTGACAGTTCTGTAGTCACAGCATTGAAATTATCGTTGAAATTGATTATTGAATGTCAAAGAATAAAGTATTTCTTTTAAAAACTCAGCAAAATGTTCATATGACTGGACATACGAAAAATAAATCATATCTTATTCACAATGCAATGAAGAGTTTCTTCTTTTCACCTGCCCTTATTTCTCACGTTTAGGTAAAAGAGTTTATTGATTTTCAGGTATATGCATATAAAACAATATTTTTGAAGACTAATTACGAAATAAGATACTTTTGTCTTTAACTGATGCGTAACTAAAAAATGTCGCGCAATAATAACTCAAATAAAAAATACTGAGTTTGAAAGTTCACTTATTTTTATTTTTACTTTCGTAAACGGGGAAATTTCACTGTAGGTAGCAACACTGTATGGTTACTAGGGTACCAGATGAGTTACCACAAAATTACTGCCTAATTACCGGAATATGACGTCACAATTTGTTCAGTTTTCAGTAGTAGAAGAAGAGGATAAAACTTTATTCTCCCGTTGCTAGGTAACAAACAAGTCACATCGTTGGTGTCCGGCAATTGTCACCTTCCTCTCCCACAACAAGCAAATGTTTCTTTCTACAACTGCTAAAGAAAACAATGCTACTTTTCTTTTCCAAAAATTACGAGAACACAAAAGTATGAAATATTAAATTTATATACTGTTGGGCAGTAAGGCGATATTTTACTGACTGTTCCAAGCTAATATCAGATGAAATTCTTCAAGCCACAATAACTTCAGAGCAAAACTGCCCGGTGCAATCTGTGTACACAAAGGGAGGCTGGCTGATTACAAACAGACTTCGTCAAAAGGGAACAGACACTCAGCTGCTGATCTCCACTGCACACGCACTCATCGGTAGAGTTTCAATCGTATATACGCCCGAAATTTCTTCACATGCGAAATTTCTCACGCAACCATTAACGCGTTACTCGTTGTTCTCCTGACGGTCCATAGCTTCCATCCATGGACCTCCGCTGTCACTAGGTGGAATTTAAATTATCAGTCTTTCACTACCTCCACTAATGAGTAAGATTTGTTTTTTATTATTTATGTCAGAACCTAACAATTGCTGTGTTTCAATAATACAAGTTACAAGATCGCAACTTGCAGGATGCGCGTGCAGCTCCATGTCTCATGAGTAATGGAACTTCTCCAATAGACATATGTGGAGCTGTTCGTAAGCTTCGGTGTCACTGAAAAACTATGGTAATGTGTACTATAACAATACAGAATACCTCAAAGTGGCAAATGACTAACATGAGTGTTAATAAACCCAATTTGACGTGGTTTTTGGTATGCCTTCGAGAGAACGGATTATGCTTTCGTGAGATTACAGGTCGAGACGTCTCTACTGCTTACAACTGTTAGCAGCAATGGTCCTGGAAGACATTGCTACAAGAAGACCGAGCTCTGGGAATATGTTCAAGAGAGGATTGGTACATTCGGAGGATGGTCGTGGCGAATCAGAGAGCGTCTGCAAGTGGAATTCCAGTCGCCGTGAAGCCCAACGTCACAACACGAGCGGGTCTGAACAGTCTACTGGGGAGTAGGGTGAATGCAAGCGTCCTGTTTTGTGTCCATCTTCAAGAGTGTCTTCAATGCTAGAGCCCATTGGACGGGCGAATGCGACTCTGTGCTCTTCGCGGATCAGAGCTGTTTTTGTTCCGGTACCAGTGATGGGAGAATGGGGAGCCTACTGAACATATGTTAGAGAGCTGGATCCTTCTGCGATACACTGTACTGATCTCAGGTATTATAGTAAAAGGGGACTTTCTAATGATAACAGAACCAGCCTCGTTGTTATCATACTCAACACAATGACGGCGAATGTTTACATTAGGGTGATGACCAAACCCGTTATTCTGTCAGTCATGAACAGTATTGTCAACACGATCACGCTCATTCTCATACGGCAGCTGCAACACATCATCCTTTCAAGACGTGAACGTGTTAGTATCATCATCAACTGACGGTGCAGATGCAGCAGGCATCGAGCACCGTCTCTGAAGATGACGTCTGTCACCTCCACGATGGGGATGCATGAGCGTGTGTGAGCCTATATTTACTGTGGCGGTGATTACAGTGGTTACTGAAGAGAACGACATTTGAATTTGACATGATCCTGCTCGCGCATCGTGTGGCTTTGCACCATGTTGACTAACCTGCTGAGAGGCGTAATCAAAATAGTTCTTGTTTAATAAAAAGGTGCTTATCCTGACTCTAATAATTACCGAGGAATCTCTTTGCTCGCAATACGTTGCACAGTGTGGAGTAATATCCTGGCATCACGCCTAAGCGTATATGTGGATGGAATAATTAAATAGAGACCACCCAATGTGGATTTTGAAGAAACGTATTCTCTCCATTGGAGGCTGTTCCTTTGTTAGTTTTTTCCTGTTACAAATTCGTCCTATCGGTCTAGTTGACTAGAAGGTATGGCCTGTGAGTGAAGGTCTGTGATTGGTTAAAATTTGTTTAGTTTTGGAAAATAAACGAATTCTGGGACGTGATTGGTGAATGACTCCGAAAGGATCTCTTGGCCTTCTGGTGCACATTGAAACAATAATGGTGTGTTATTTTAAAACAATATAGTTAAGTGTCGGCCTGTTTTAATTAAAATAAAATATCCTCATACAATTTCCAATTTCAGAAAAACAAATTGTTCAGCTAATGAGGGTATAGCTCAGGGACGCCATAACCACAATACATGTAGGTAATAGTAAGTGAAGTAGCTTCACTATTCGCGGCTATCGCCACTTTTTAACTTTGCATTAAACTACCCGATTCTAAAAGTGAAAGAGAACAAACAGGGACTAACTTTAAATGTTTTGAACCAACAGTTCGTATACACGAATGATGTAGATTTAATACGGGGAAGATATAGATGCACTACAAAGTAACATCGATGTCTCAGAAGCTTGCGATGAGATAGATACGAGTATACAGGTGAACGTATTTGAAAACAAAATATATGAAGAAGGAAGCAGAAACACAAGAATTAAGAATGAGATCGTAGAGAAAATGAACAAGTTTAAACAACTTGACAGAATTTGTAACAAGCAAAAACGAGATGTCAGAAGATATAAAACGTCGCTTAGCATCGGGTAACGCATGTTTCTATTCAGCCCAGAAACTCCTAACCTTAGGGTTAAGGAACTTGAAATTGAAAATGTACAGATCAGTTATTCCGACGGTAATATTTTATAGTTGCGAAATGAAGTACGACTCTGGTAGACTAAAATAAATTGCGTTTGAAAATCAGGTTTTGATAAATAT
>JAGDQP010059850.1:0-11681 GCA_022664845.1 Lepisma saccharinum | reverse complement strand
GGCTCATGTCGTTGAACGATAGAGATCGATGTCGTAAAATCCAATATACTCATATCGGCAGACGTGAATGTGCTACTTTGACACCTTTGAAATGGACTTAGAGCGTTTATATTGAAAGCTCAAATTCTGAGAGTTGTTTTTTTCTGAAAGCTCAAATTGTACTTAAATTCTGGAGCTAGTTTGAGAATTTGAACTTTTGATTGTGCTGCAATTGGAAGTCGGTAGGGCAAAATTGGACTTAGAGCGTTTGTATTGAAAGTTCAAATTCTGAGAGTTAGCTTTCCTGAAAGCTCAAATAGTACGCAAATTCTGAAGCTAGTTTGATAACTTGAGGTTTTGGTTGTACTGCAATTGGAAGTCGTTAGAGCCAAATTGGACTTAGAGCGTTTATATTGAAAGCTCAAATTCTGATAGTTGCTTTTGCTGAAAGCTGTAATTGTACTCAAATTCTGGGGCGAGTTTGAGAATTTGAGCTCTTTGTGGTCCAGCAGCGTGAATTTGGCAGGACCACCTTTGAAATGGATTTAGAGCGTTTATATTGAACGCTCAAATTCTGAGAGTTGTTTCTTTCTGAAAGCTCAAATTGTACTCAAATTCTGGAGCGAGTTTGAGAATTTGAGCTTTTGGTGGTCCTGCAGCATGAAGTTGGCAGGACCACCTTTGAAATGGATTTAGAGCGTTTATATTGAAAGCTCAAATTCTGATAGTTGTTTTTTCTGAAAGTTCAAATTGTACTCAAACTGGAGCTAGTTTGAGAATTTGAGCTTTTGGTTGTGCTGCAATTGGTAGTCGGTAGGGCCAAATTGGACTTAGAGCGTTTATATTGAAAGCTCAAATACTGAGAGTTGCTTTTTCTGAAAGCTCAAATTTTACTCAAATTCTGGAGCGAGTTTGAGAATTTGAGCTTTTGGTGGTCTTGTCAACTTCACGCACCTCCTTTTTTCTTTCTTTATGGACTCATGGTTTTATATAGGACTGATTCCATTTCAAATCGTCCAGGGTGGTCCACACGACTGTCTCAGATTTCATTCATAATTTTTATATGGGATCTACGTGCAAAATTATTAGTCCCATATTTTTTCTTTTTACCCCCCAAAAAATTTCCTTCGATTTATAGCCTTTCAAAATGGCCGGCCTCAGCACGAATAGTTCGAAAAAGCCAAAAATATGTCAAGTTTAAAAGTTTATTATGAAGAAACTAATGTACTTAGTAGCATAAGCTGAATGGTAGGAAGAAAACAAAGTAGTGTACTTCAGCGGAGAGTGAAAATGCCTCTAATGCTCCAATAGTATTCGCACAATTAACTCGCAATATTCACTATTATGAGACACATCAAGAGTGGAAGGTATGTGATTGGGAAGCGAATGGACTGGGTGGCGCAGGGGTTAGCGCATTGGGACGGTTCCCAAAGGTCCCGGGTTCGATCCCCGGTCCAGTCACATACTTTCACTCTTTAATACTAATAAACAAATACTGTTGTTTCATAAACAAAGTCAAACATTTATCATATTAGCAATTATATTTCATAATTGGTCAAAATATTTGTCGTTGCCGTAGTTGTAGCTTTTTTTTTTTCTAAAATTATTGAAGAATTATATCTGTTAGGAGAATGCACTGAGTATATGGTATTTTGTACATTTTGTGTAAGTTAGCAATAGTAAACATAATACATAACAATGAAATGTCCATTTATAACTACCAGAAAAGCATTGTCACGAGTACAAAAATCGAAATTTCAATAATTAATTGCGAAGGTTAGGGCTCGGGCCGCACAAACGGTAAAAAGGATATTAATGTTCAGGCACTTCTTGAATACTAGTAAAAAATTCAGATTTTTAAAAGGTGTTTTTTTTTTTAGAAAACTGCGTCCAAACATGGAGACTTAATGAATTTTTCAGCTTTTCATGACGCTGTAACTTGAGACGTAATGATCAGAAACGCAAACCCTTTACAGTTTTAACACACTTTATAGAGGCGCATATGATGGTCGTACGACTCATGGGTACCGAAAAAAATGTATCTAAAGTTAGAAAAAAAATCTCAAAACTTGGCAACATTGCGAGTTAATTTCGCGAATACTATTGGAGCACCAGGGGAAATTTTACCCTCCAGTGAAGCACACTACTTTGTTTTCTTCCTACTATTCAGCTTATGCTACTAAGTACATTAGTTTCTCCATAATAAACTTTTAAACTTGACATATTTTTTGCTGTTTTCAAACTACTCGTGCTGAAGTGGGCCTTATTAAAAGGCTATAAATCGAAGGAAAATTTTTGGGGAGTAAAAGGAAAGAATATGGGACTAATAATCTTGCACGTTGATCCCGTGTAAAAAATATGAAAGAAATCTGAGACCATGATGGGGACTATTTTACTCTTGCCTGGACGATTTGAAATGGAATTAGTTATAGGTTATGTAAAGTAGGTTGATTTTATACCAAATTATTGACATGTTTTAGAATAGTTTTTTTATACAACCCAATTAAATTTTAACTAAAATCAGAAAAGGTGAATACTTGGATGATAACAGAAAACTAAATTTCATTAGATTACCAAAGGTCTCTTTTCACCAAATACATGCATCATGTGGGTGGAAAGTAAGCTAGGCCCCTCCTTCCGCCTGTGTTCGCATTTTCCTTTTTGCCTCCATCTTGTTGCCCGCCATTTTCTTCTTTGCCGCTACCTTGAAATAACTCCGATCACGTACTGCAGTAATAGGTAACGATTAGAAATCGGGACTTCAGCTCACCCTTCTATTTTTAGTACGCCTTTCTATGGACACCAATTTCTTTTCTGCCGCCATCTTGAAATTCATATGACCTTGTACCGCAGTAATCGGACCCATCCCGCCCCTCCAATGAGTAGGTTGCAGAAGAACCCCTATTTTGCAGTTTTCGAACATTCCCTTTGGCGCCCGCCGGGGCAAGCGGCGCTATGAAATTATAAGCCTATAACCTGTAAGTGACTAAGGTCAGTAATTGTGTAAAGAATCACTTGATTCGGTTCATCCGTTTAGAATGTTAGCGCGATCATGCTTTGTCACTTTCCCGTTGGCCTCCATTTTCTTTTGGCCGCCATCTTGAAATGAAATTATACGACTGACAACTTTTGCTGTTCCGGCTCTGTTGTCTGTGGCACTAACTTAAAGTGTGTGTAAATGCTCATCGCTCTATCTTGTGCCCTTCGGGTGGCACACACACACACAGACAAATAATATTCGAAATTTCGAGTATACCCGAAATTTCTGTAATAATCAAATTTTCAAAATTACCCGAAATTTTGATAATACTCATGCTTTCGATAATACCCGAAACTTCGATAATATTCGAACTTTCGATAATACCCGAAACTTCGATAATATTCGTACTTTCCATAATACCGTAAATTTCGATAATACTCGAACTTTCGATAATACCCGAACTTTCGGTAATACCCGAAACTACGATAATACCCGAACTTTCGATAATACCCGAAACTTAGATAATTTCAAATACTCGAACGGTTTCGAGTAACCGATGACAACTCGATAATTTTCCCACCCAAAGTTCGATAGGTCCTCAGTCTTATCGAACACCCCTAGTAGGGAGCCGCCAAGGACTAGATCCTCGGAGCCGCACTGAACCTATCAGAATGCTGCACTACCGGTACTGACACTTTGACGTAGCACAGAAACTTTTAAATTGGGTGATCACCATTGTCTGTCTGTTCGCCATTTGCCTCCTTTCCCTAATGTCTTGTAACAAACTGCATAAATATGTAGCTCTATTTCTCATCTAAATGAGGAATTTAGTGAGACAAAATGTTCTCTTTCACAATAAAAATAAAATTACTACATACAATGCTAAATTTGGTTGAAATGGCTCACTAATAATGAATATTTTACGAGTTTATTATAATTTAGAAAAAGTAGACAGGGTTTCTTGTAAAATCTCTTGTAAAAATATTATAAAATGAAAAGAAAAATGTAAATGAAGTTTTTCGTATAAAGGTAAATCAAATCTTTTATTTCAAAAATCCATGAAAGAAAACCAAAAAAGGGTAAAGTGTCCAGAAATATATTTATTTCATAATTATACATTGATTTTAAAAGGTTCAAAATGTGAAATACAAAAAGTTAAAAATGAAGGCAGTAGAAGGCAGCTTAACTTGAATGGTTAGTATTGCACAATATCGAGCAATATTGTGTAACACATAAATACCTTTCACATGAAAGACATTTTTTATGTTCTAGCTTGCTCCGCATCGATCCATTGTTAAAGTAACAAAAATGTCATTGAACTGGCGCAGCTGTCAATCAAGCGGCAGACACAAAAGAATGTGACAAAGAAAATAAAGTAATACCTGCACCAAGCATGTTCTAGTAGGCTCACAAGCATTAAAATGTAAAAACAAACAACTCTGCGTATGCGCAGATCGTGACCAGTGATATAGTTAAATACTTTCTAACGAACATCAAAGCATGTAAGAGGAAAAAAGTCGTGCAAATCACTTCAAATGACTGCTGCGCGTTGACGGCAAATGGTCCATCGATCTCTGTCAAAATAAAATGATAAACTCTATCCAGTAATAAATCCCTGAGTATAAAAATTCAACACATTAAAATCGTATAATAAATTTAACATACCCCATCGCCTTATACGGTTTCACAGGCGTTTCGTACCGGGTTTTGTAAACGCGGCGAACGACCTGTGCGGTGCGGGCGTATTTACACCGAGCTTCGGAAGGCGGTGGGAACGGCGGGAAAAGCGGGCCGATGGCGGGAAACGAATATCAGAAATGTTCAATTTATTCAAATTTAATTATCTAACCTTCTATTACACATACAGCCTTCTAAGTTCTAGGGAACCTGCCTTTCCCCCAAATAAGATTTCGTAAAAATCTCAGTCCCGTACAACAATGCTACATATGAGAAAAAACGAGATTGTATAATCCGCTTCACTCTACTACTTACATCCTATAGAGAGGTGATATACAAACAAAATAGCTATACATATTAACTGCACGGTACCGAGATAGGGGTTAGAATATTGGTCGAAGTGCAGAAAAAGTGATTTTTTATGATTCAGTCAACAGCAGTCACTTCTACTTCACTTTCGTTCTTAAATGAAAGTGCCGTGCTGTAGCCAGGGACGGATTTAGAGGGTCTGGGCATCCTAAATTGAATTTGTTTTGTAAAACAGGCAAAATTATATGGATTTTACAAACAAAAATATTAGTATATATATTTAATTACTCTTTTAGATAATTTTAATGTTTATATTGCACTGTAATAAATAATTCAACTATTAAAATATTAAATAAAATACGTTTCGTTCACATCATTTCTGAAATTCACCTAATTTTGTGCTAGATTATTTACAGTTCAGTTCATTAAAGAAACAGGTTATCACCAAAACGACGCGGGTTCTATTCACTCTTCTACCAAATTTAAAAAAATAATTCCTTCCTAGCCTACAGTAACTAGCTATTGAATCACTCTACATTTTGTGGAAAATATAAAATGTAATAGTGTTTGGAGAAAGAAATAAGGATGTAATAAGGAGTTGGCTCATTTTGAGAGGCGCAAAGATACATCAATAACATGTAAGTGAAATGCAATTTTGTTATTTACAGACTACATTATATACAGAATTAATTCTTCCTTCGACTTCTCACTCATATATAAAATATTTTCTGGCTTGTTTATACTTGTTGAACATGTGTTGTCAAAGAAAAATAATGTAAGTATTAAGCGTATTTGATCTGATGTTTTAAAGATTTTCCCGAACTGTTTATCAAGTTGTTATAATGAAAGTTTAATTAGAGAAAACACTGAACATAGTTGTAAAAGGGAAGAATAAATAATTGTATTTCGTCTCCTCATTTAGCGAAATAGAAAAGAAATATAAGTTGGCACAGGAGTAGTTAATTTAATATTAAATGTTATATATTTTAATTGTTTTTATCGCTCTGCAACAGACGAGTACAACCTACTTTATGAAGTTTCAGGCTTTTTTATGAATAATAAGAAAAATATCCACATCCTACTTTGCAATTCAATTAGTCACGAATATCTGAAAAAAAAATGTTTTCTAATTAGTCCATCATTGTAAATAAGAGTTGAACAAATATATTTAACATCTTCAGCAAGTTAACGCTAATTAAAAAACCTATTTTCTTTTTTAATTCCTCACGAATCATAACATCCTTAAATTTAATGTAGTAAAGTCATCATATAAATAAAATCTTATAACTTTCTGAATATTAATTTATCCTTTATGGAAAGTTTGCTTTCTTCAAACGAAAGGACTTATGCAATCCTTTTCTAACTTCGAAGTCCTTCAACCATGAAAGAAACTAAAGAGGAAAGTTATGTCTTTTATGAGATGCTATTGTATTAAACATTTTAAGTGATTGATTAAGATATGAGTAACGTATGGCAGTCAGAAATTTTCGTATTAAGACTTTACACAGAAGAATGTAGAACAAGTAACATGTTCTAGAGGTTATCATGACTCATACTATTTCCATCTAGAAGGAACAGCTGTCGAAACAAATTTTGTGCGGACATTTTAAAATTAAACTAATTAAATTGAATTAAATTCACTTATAACCTTTAGACATCATCAGCTTAGGATGGGATAGGATAGAGGAGAGGATTGGGAAGGAAGTGGCAAGTAACTTAAGGTGATATTCCAGCATTCGCCTGGTAAAACTGAGGGAAGCCCTGGAAAACGTCAGTCATAATGGTCGACCATGGGGTTCGAGAATCCACATGACTACCCATTGTCGGTCAAAAGTCTGCAACATTACCGTCTGGTCCATGAGAATGAGTATAGTTTCAAATTATGAATTAATTTTGATGAAATATTACTGCGCTCCTATTCGATGTATTCTTCTAGCATAAGAGTAGAAGTACTTTGTCTAAGTACCGCTGTTACTTTTTAAAGACACACGGGACGTTCTTGTCGAAAAGTTTCTGTATCTTTAAAGAACTATCTTCGCTTCTAATAACGGTGATCATGTTATATTTAACTGATTATCTTATTGATGACATGGATTAATGAGTTCCGGATGTTCAGGTTAAGAAGTTCCGCATTTCCACTTAAGAGGGAAACAGTTTCGAATAGAGATAGAAGAACCCTATTGTCAAATTTGCCATCTTACGGAGAAGTTAGAAGAGTATTAATAGCCTTAAATTGATTGCAATAGATGTCAGTCATGGCACTATATATTGGGTAAACTTGAACAGAAGTAATAACGTCTTTCAGGAAGTTAACAATTTCATTTCGCCGGTGCCGATTAACGAAGTGATGATTCCCTCATGACATATAATGATGCAGGGTTAGCCTTGTAATATAAAAAGCACTATGTTTAAAGTTGTTTTAATTATCCTATTATAGCTTTATATATATTCAGTTATTTTATTTCCAGTATGAAAATACAATCCATTGTCGCTTTGAGAGGTTTAGAAACAAAGGTATGCAAGTCATATTTCAAACTTAAAGAAATCTTCTTTAAATATGACACAGAAAATATTCATATTTTATTTCATATACATTTAATATAATATATAAAAGTTTTAATTCGATTTTTTATTTTCAAATATCACTTGAACCTCTGCTTCTACCCTTTAATTACTTGCCAATGCCACCCGGACTTGGAATTACTCCGCCTTAAGGTAATATTGTCATAGCATATATAAAATAGTAACAGCCATATTAAATTAAAATTGGCCTGCATTTGTTGTTTTAATTCTCTTAGTTTCTTTATTTCTATATAATTTATTCATATGTAAAAAAATTGCAACAAGAACATACAAACAAAACTACTAAAATACATTTAAAAAATAAGACTTACAAATTTTAGTTATATTAGTTATATAGGTGTAATTGCCATCCCAAATTCATAAAATTTTAATATTACAGTTTCATTTGAATTTGAATTTATTTATGGTCTTTTTCTATCTTTGGATCAAGGTGGAATAGGATAGGGGATAGGAAATTTATTGACCAGGGCCTTTCATAAGGTTCCATCCCGGCATTCTCCTAGTGAAACTGAGGAGGTTTTTAGTATTACATATTTCTGCAAGAAACCTTAACACTAGAGAAAACAGGATTAAGTTGATTTATTTATTGTCTTATTTTCCATGGCGTAATTAGTTATGAATTCAATTTAATTTAGTTTATCTTTCAAACTTAAACATATAAAACTTGCAACTGAAACTGATCGTATTATTATTATTATTATTATTATAGTGATGCGAATTCGTCACTTATTTTTATTTGGAAATAAGCCTTCTAAGTAATTACATTGCTGGTATTGACCTGGTATTGCTGGTAATTAGGTAGTTCTACAGGTATTAACTATAAAGACATTTTCTACTAATCGTGCAATAGAAATTAATTAGATATCAATTCTTATTTAAATGAAATCCATACACTTTAAGTTCATTCCTGAATGTAAATATTAGTAATTTCTTTTTTAAAAATAATGGCTTTGTCGCTCTGT
The DNA here is from genome assembly GCA_022664845.1 of Lepisma saccharinum. Lineage (NCBI taxonomy): Eukaryota > Metazoa > Arthropoda > Insecta > Zygentoma > Lepismatidae > Lepisma > Lepisma saccharinum. Next base: position 3,191 of record JAGDQP010059850.1, on the reverse strand, counting down.
ACAATATGAATAACGATTTGTTACAACAGGCAACAAATATATATCCGCCTTTCACTGTGCTGAGGAATTCTGAGTTCTGGTTTAAAGATTTATTAGGACAGATCCTGATAGTGGCACCATCTGTGGTGCCACTTTGCATTACTTAGGTCTCTATGTAAAGCGTATGAAGAACTTGATATCAGAAGTGGTTAAAGCGCTTAATTTCGATATAACTACAAGTTCACTGCTCGTTAAATGACCAAGACTAACTTCATAAAATAATAATAATATGTTTTGAAAGGAAACAAAAAAAAAAAAAAGGATGTAATTTCTTACAGAACACTTATTAATATGGCCGACAATTGAAAATAATAAGTAGACGTGAAATTGCAAATCATGGTTCTGGTTATTTGCAATATGACGTTTTACTCATTCGTTTTCTTTCTATGCGGTCACGACATTGAAGCCTATGTTATGTAGCACAAGGAAACAGCATGTAACTTCTTCCTCCACAGTAAGTTCATTGATAAATCTGACTAAAAGATGTTCGCGCAGATCACCTGTTTTAATCACACAAACGATTGTGGTTCATTCTTTACATAAATGTTCTGTTTAGACATTCAGATAATAAATTCATGCCTTTACAACATGTTTACCCTTTTTTTAAACGCAAAACATGTATTACAGTAATGATAGTGCCTTTTAATGTCATGAAGAAATTAGACTGATCTCCGTATGTGACCCATGTATAGTAATTTATATGATATACTGGTGTTTCATGATGCATGAAAATATCTTACTAACTAACTCTATGCCTTTTGGAGCTCGCAAGTTCATCGCCGCAGTAACAAACGTTCGCCATTGGATTCTATCCTGGGCAACATCAAGCCAATTTTCATCACGAACTCCTATTTCTCGAAGATATTTTCTAATTTTACCCTCCCAACGACGCGTCTCGGTCTTCCCAAAGGTCTCCTTCCATCCTGTCTTCCAACCAGGATAGAATATATAATCTTCGTTTTCCATCCATCCGAGCTACATGACCTTCCCACCTTAGTCGTCGCGATTTCATTATTTTTACATTTGGTGAACCATACAGTCCGTGGTTTAAGGATATAAAAAGAAATTAATTATTGCCCATGTTGTGTAAACTGTAAATACACTAAATTTCACAATACCAAAACCGTGACGAAAAATTCAGAGGATTAACAGAGGATCAAGAAAAAAATGTTTGTCGTTAGAACTTGAGAATCCATTATGTGATAATAATAATAATAACAACGAACCTATTTTACAACTTTTATACACATCTTTGTTCAAAGTCTCTCAGTTTTGTGTTCAGAAAGTCTGCCTAAGTAATATCTATAAGATAAGTAAGGAGTTGATCACGTATTTCTGAAAATGAATGTTAGCGCTTCTGATCCACTTCAGTTTTCGGGATTACTTTTTTTTTTTACATTCTTTTCTTTAGTTCACAATAGTTTGTGGTGTCTTCAAATCTGGCAACGTTAATTTGACTCATTTCCCGACATCATACAGTGATGAAATTTTGCACAGCGACATAAGACGGGTGACAGTACAATATTCTATTGTTACTTTCATATATTTCTATATGTTTATATATTTTAAAAGCATATTTTAATATATTTTTGAATACATACTTCTTTATCCTAAAATAATACTAACCAGCATGGGGTTTGGCTGTTTGCAGAACTTGAGTTACAAAATATTAGCTTGAGAAAAAGTATCCGAACAGCGAAATAACTCGAAAGAAAAACAATAAAAAAACTTTTTAAAGACATTCTTTTCTTAAACAATTTGTACTAAAAAGTAAAGAATATATTTTTTGCATGACTAAAAATAAAAGCATGAGGCGCACCAATTGAAGAATTTATAAGGTGACAGTATATGAGAGAGCGCCCCTTGCTTTTCTTTTAAGTCATGCAAAAACAAAATTATTTTTACTTTTTAGTACGAATTGTTTAAGAAAAAAATATGTATATATTATCTAAGACTCAGGTAGACGTAGTCCTCTTTCAAAGTAGTGCCAGTTGAACGTACTTGGATCAAAGGATCTAACAATCCCGAATACATGCAAAAACTCATCCTTCCTTATGGTCTTCAGAATCGCCCTTACCTTCTTCTACACTTGTATTTTTCAAGTTCCAATTTCAGGTGAATTTCTGGAAATCGCCTACTTCATTTGAGGAATCCCTTGCATACTTTAGGAATATGCATTTTTGAATACAGTAAGTCTGAAGTCTTTGACGGTAGTATGTCGCATCAGCTCTATTGTTCGTGGTATTTGAAATATGAAGCCCTAGAATTCATTTTCCATACTCCTGAGTTCCGAATTTCCACCCTGGTGACTATATTCTTCCCATATCATAGCTTGAAGTTTGTTGGTGGATTACGTCACCACCCTGCATAAACTCAAATTTTACTTCCTATTCCATACTGGGGTATGCAAACATTAATTTCACTGTGTGTAGTCTGATGGTACGAGGTACGTCCTCAACCACGGTATAGTGGAGTAAAATACTTTCCAATCACCCATTAAAATAAAAAACGGTTCCTGTGACAGACGAATGACTAAGTAGGTAGCATCATCTCGAAGTGAAGAGAAAGAGAGTGACATAAATTAAAGTGCAATCATTTTATTCACCCTTTACACTCACTTCATTTTTCCCGGAAAGGCGTCGTCCAGGAATCAGAGACCTTGAACAACTCCAAAGAGTGCAAGCCAGGATGACAGCTTCTCCCGGTAATTTTGAAGATTCAGAATATAAGAAAAAAAAAAGTATTGTTAGGAAAAGGGGAGAATATATTTCTCTTTTCTCTCTTGCTCTCTCTGTTTTTAAGCGGGCGTGGTTGTGCTGACTTTGCCAGGCACGCTGGAACCGCACTTCCTCTTCTCTTTGGTCACTTGGCTTAGCGTGGCGTTGCATGGCGTGACTGAATTAGAAAAAAGAAAGAATATTACTTAATCTTATTACAGACTCGACCTTGTTGGCTCTTGAGTTTTGAAATGAAAGAGCTGTTGATGTGATGAAAAGGTTTCTGAAGTTGGTTTGAATATATAGGTGCTCACCTGTTGGAAATGACAAATAACAGGTAAAAAGAATAGATCAGTGCAGAGTTGAAAAATGAATCTATTAAAGCAGCCTTTATTGAGCGCAACCCTAAAACCACCCCTTGAGCGTAATAGAGGG
>JAGDQP010059849.1:0-12304 GCA_022664845.1 Lepisma saccharinum | reverse complement strand
ACAATTGGGCTGTCCTGAAATTTGCACCATGAGCTCCAAACAAGCTTAGAAGTGATTCCAACGCAAGCTATAAAAAGACCAAGCCATAATATCCTGTAATGGAAAAATAATTTGATTTCAGTACACGCAAAGTATGTGGGAAAAAACCTTTCCGAATTGGAGACATTAGAACTTTAATTATCTTCGCGGGGTTGCTGGTTTACCAATACTAGAATTTATTATTTCTGTAGTGCTTTACTTTGTATTTTATTTGGGATCATTTTATAGTTCATCCGATGTGAGATAATGACACGCATTGCAAATAACATATCACTTTCTACAAAATAAAATACTAATTAGAAAAATCGCACCAAAATTAAATAAAATAATATTCACACCATGTATTTCGTTATTTTGTTTTTAACGACATTAATCAAATTACCTATTTCAATCAATATTTACGCTGTTGTACACTAGTATGTCATATTATGAAATATTTTTAATGGAGAGAAAATAATACAAAAATCGGGAAACTTCGAGTATACGAATATTCAAACAATCTCCACTTAGAAAAAATGTTTTTGAAATCTTAAAATAGTTTCTAGAGGCGATATAACTTGATACGTTTATGATAATTGCCGTAAGGAATAATCGAATATATTCGACATCGTTGTCATTTAGGTTTTCGGTTTGGCAACATTACTTTTGCTTTAAAAGCGCGATATTTGATTATTCTGTGATTAATGTTATCACTGTTTCGTCTTATTGAGTCCAGTACGTACTCGAGTAAACACTCGGTTGTCATGTATTCTTCCTCGTCTACTTCCTCATCTCTACTTTCATCGCACGTTTGTAATGTCTAAACTCACTTGAGTTTGTCTTATACTTTTAGTAAGGAAGATCAGATGTCCGACAATAGTCTGTATCTGGAGAATCCTTCTGTAAAAAATCGATCGATCTGGAAGATCAGCATCAATAAAAGATCAGAATCTTAATCCATAACATCCTTGTAGAAATATATCGTTTGATCTATTATTCTAGACATATGAACTTTCATCTATCTATTATATTGTTCGCAACTTATGGAATTTTTAATGTGTTTTGGTGTTACCTCATTAAGCAATTATTTGATAATTTGCTGGAATGATTACTACTATATTTTAGGAGCATATTTCAATTGGTTATGACTGAACTAGCTAGCATCCAAAACTATTTCAAACAGAGAAAAATTGTGAAGTTTGGAAAGCTAAGTTCTATTTTAAGAAGATTTTAACAGATTTACGATTTCACTAGTGTTTTAAATTTCGGTATTGGACACTTTCTACTTATGTGTGAGTGTGAAAGGCTGTTATAGGCTTCTTATCAAAATCAAGCTTAAAGAGCATAAGCTGGAAAACAAATGCTTAGTTCTTTATCGTAGACAGATTATTGGCAACTCTATTTCAATTCAAAATGAGGTCACGGATGAAATACAAAGTTGTTTAATATTAGGTAACACGTGCTCTAATCAGTCAAGAAAATTATATCTTTTCGATTATTATCAAGAAAGATGAAATTGGAAATATACAGAACGTTTATTCTGCCTGCAATAATTTACGGTCGCGACGGTTTGCGTAAGACCATACCAGATGAACAGAAATTACGAATGTTTGAAAATAAGATACTGAAAAAAGATATACGGACTGGAAATGGACTAGATATCTCGGGAGTGGAGAAGGCTGGATAATTAAGATCTTTATGGATTTTGGTACTCACCAGATGATGTGAGAAATATTAAATCAGTACGAAAAAAGTGGGCAGGCCAAGTAACTCGTATGGGAGAGAAACGAAGATTATATTACATCATAGTTAGTAAGCCGGAGGGAAAGAGACGTTGAGAAGACTAAGACAACACTGAGGATATAATATTAGAAGGCATCTTCGATGAATAGGTGTTTGTGATGACAACTCGTTTGGTGTTGCTCAAGATAGAACACTATGGAGAATATTTGTTGCTTCGGAGATGAACTTGCGAGCTCGGTAAGCCATAGAGTAAGTAAGGAATTCCTTGTACACTCCTTTACCATTAAGATATTAGTAGAAGAGTTAGAGCAACCTCATTTGCTAATTTTACCTGATTCTGCGAGACCTTATTTTATTATTCCTTATGGACTAAAGTTTATAGCAAAAAATAAAACTGGCTTTACACGGCAATGGCGACCATTTATGGACGTAAAGTTATAAAAGGTGGGTAATTTGCAATTATCTGATCAATTTTGTTTTTATTCCTTATTATCTAAGTTACATTTATAGCGATGTTTCCTCAAAGATAGGTTTATTCCAAACTGGCGACCATTTTGCTCGAAAATTCGTGAAATACTTTTAAATTTGGATTCGTTTTCAGTTGAGGGGAAAATTATTAAGCCTTTTTAAAACTTGAAACTCAGCACTGCGTTACGTTTCTTGGCAAGAAATGGCAACTATACCGATTGCCTCAATGATTATGGCACTGAATCACTGAAAATTCGGGGTATGGAAGATCAAAAGTGTGAGGACTGAAATTTCAGATATATAAAGTAGGCCATATACCTAAAGGAAATGAACTAAAATTCAGTAGATTTCTAAAATCATATGTAGGATCCACAGAAGATTTTTTCCGCAGAATACGAATATGTACAAAACCCTCTTCGATGTAAAGGGTAGAGTAACGCAAGAAATATACCCAGAAAAGAAATAATATCCATTTTGCGAGTGACTTCCTTTATATCACAATGGCGAAATTGTTTTCGTTGTAAAATGGATATCATTTAATTTCTGGGTTATTTTATTTTGTGTTATTCTTCCCCTTACCACGAAATGTTTTTGTACACTTATCACTTATTTAGTAAGGTTGCCTATTAAAAAGTGCATAGTCTTTACACTGAAGGTGGATTTTGGACCATGGCAAGCTCCGTATTTCGAAAACGGTAACTCCTATAAAAAGTATGCAGCCGTAATTGACCCCCTACAATCCCATGGTGCCAACCACTTAGGGATAAAGCAAAATACAGACATAATGACAAACACACGTTTCGATCATTTGTGAAAATTCTGTGGTTGAGCTAAAATAGTCATAACGTTTGAACCCCTTCACCAATTTTGACGTGTCATACACCCTTTGAAAGGTTCTGCAAGTTTCGGTCACCTATATGGTCTGCTGTGAGTGCTATAATCATGAATGTGAAATTTAAAATATTTTTCGACTCGCTCTAGGGTCTCCCATGTAGGGCCTAACGACTGCTTTTTTGCTGTCTCTTAGCATGATTATTTCAAATGCAAGTTCAAGCTTCAAAATCGAGTTTATAGTTCGTTAAATCCGAAATTAGATGTATAATTGTGAGCACCGCTAACAGATTCATTTGTGAGCGTCATTCGAAGAACCAACAACCCATCTTCATGATTATTTCTCCAGAAAAATGATTTTAGTGGGGGGGGGGTCTCAAATTTATACAAAATTAAAACTGCTTGGGAACAAAAATGATGCCCCTGTTTCGTCGGAAACGGATCAGATGCTTTATTCACATTTTAACAATCCATCAGTTCAGAGAAATGTTTTTGAACGCATCCGAAATTCAAAATCGGATTTGTATTTATTGTAGTGGCCCAAATAATCGGTAACTTTACGATCAGCACCCCTTACAGTTGGAGATAAAAGTTGAGGACTGAAAGATGGTTTTACAAAGTAGGTAATATTCTTTATCAAATGGAAATCTCTTTCCGACTCATTATAATAACAAATTATTTTCGCAAAACAATTTCAGAAATTAAACATTTATATTAATATATACTCGCAAATGCTTAAATCAAAATTGGTAGTCATTTTCTTGGAAAGGCGAGTATTTGTTAATTTCTGAAAAATATTTAATTAAAGTTTAAAGTTAAGGTAAAGTTTAGAAAAATCATTATATATTTTACTGATTATTGAAGTATATCAATCAGCTTACTTGTAACGTGCTCGGCAACTATTTATACACATCATGCAGATTGCATAAATCTCTATCGCTTTCGACGGTAATTAGATATTCCATTACAGCATCCGCGAATGTATGCAAGCTTTCCTCTGTTTCCTTTTCTTCAGTTGGTGCCTGCCTTTCTGCAACATAATTGTTGGAAAGGTTGTATTATGATCACACCTCCATTTTCACTCTAACCGTAGGTCTCAAGAGCATCTTAAATTTGCTGGAGCCTTGTCATCAGCAAGTTACGAATTCGAGTGATAATGTCCTCTCTTAAGTTCTTCAACGAAAGAGCCTTTTGAAGGAAATAGCAAATAAATATTCGCGTTTTCCACAATTGAAAGAATCAAATATTTTTGTAGATATTTCTATTAATTTAGTTCGTGAACTGAATTAACACGCGCTTCCTGTCTGGGGCATCTTGCTGTAAAAACAGTGAACCGGTATAATCACAGATACTGAATACTAAATAGATCACGATATAATGTGCAGGTTGAAGGCACAGTTACCTATGGCGCCCAAACAAGGCTCAGCTCTCTACATATGTGCATTCAAAAACGTAGATAGCAAAAACACAGGTTTATACAAATGTAATCGAAGTGAAAAAAAATACGCTGATAGGGACGCTACGAAAGTTTCAAGTTGTTTAGTATGAGTCCTGGTCAGCGGTGAGTTCTCGTCCACCTTGATGTGAGTCAACTTGAGATGTCGGCGAAGAAAAGGAACAGGAACTCTCAAACCTTCCGAGAACATAAGCCGGTAACGATGTTTTCGGTTTCGATACCCATTCGTTATAGACATCAGTGGTTGTTTCCAGATTGTGCAATGTTCTTCGGAGTGATGTCCCACTACCATTTCTGAGGTCTGGTCGAAGATTTCCGCCACCTTGGAATTGGGTTTTCCTATACATAAGGATTGTTGAAACAGATCCTTGACATCAGGGCTGATATCGCTTTTGGTGAGAAGAAATGAGGACAAGGTTGCCAGGATACACTTTACGTGCAGGTTTTCCATCACCATCACAGTTTAACTTCCGACGCGTTCGCCTTTCGTCAACCTTCATACTGATTATGGTTAGTTTACAGTCCGAGCCTTGAGAAGTATTTTCTAATCTCAACCCTAATTGTTCTAAGATGGGAATTAGGCAGTTTTCTTTCAATTGATTTACATTTCAATCCAAATACACTTCAAGACCATCCACTAAATTTTATTTTCATCGCATTACAACATCGTTTACAACCTTGCTCCGTGGTTGTCGGAGCACATCAGCCTTCACATACGGTTTATTTCTCGATCAGAGCATCAACTGGATTCGCCTGGTAATCGACCGTATTCGACGGATACGGTGAAAAGAAGGAGATTTTCATTCCCCGCTTTTCCATTACGTTGATAAATGTAGCTGATCTAAAACATGGGGCGCTATCGCACAAGGCTCTTGGAATTCCCGGATGAACAACCAACGTTTCTACACACCTAGTGGCTGCTTCTGTAGTTGCAGTTCTCACCTTGTAAACGACTAGATACCTGCTAGCAACGTCCCTCATGGTGCACAAGTATTACTTTCTGTGCATACCTTGGGGTAATAATATTACTACAAAACTCATTGATTTGATATCCCGAACACCTTTCGTCTCTACCGATTCTGGCCGACGATAAGGTGAATCAGGATCAGATTTGTCCCCCTTTTCCTGATATCGTCATACATCGAATGCGAGATCAAAAATCGGATATTAGGATATGAGTTTTTGTGCATACAAAATATAGCCTCTTATCGTGGTGGCACCTGAGAACTGTCCTTACTGACGTTGAGATCACAACGATCCTCCACTTTTCCGAATTGTTAGACGACCCTCTTTAAAAGCAAACCTTGCCCTAACATATTGAAATTCGTCAAGTTCCCGCATTTTTTTTTCTGGTTTGCATAGATAATTATATTATTTCATGATCTTTTGATTCTGATGTTGCTGTTGTATATAATCATCCAATGAACGTTTCCCAGGACTCCAGTGATAGTGTTAAACTGGTTCACAACTTGGGGTGGAGTGTAGTCAATGATATATGATAAACGTCAGCTGCAACGTTGGTGATTCTCAGAATATACTCAATGTCTAATTGCACGCCCTGTAGTTACAAGCAGAGGTGCAGGCAACTATTCCAAAATTTCATACAATGGTCTTTTGTCCACGTGAAAGATTCTTTCACTTTCGTATGTCAAGTACAACAGAGTACATGTAGATTTCGGTAATGTTGCACCGTGTTTTACAGGGCTTCAGAAACTTCTCAGTAAAAAAAATCCTGTTTCTGTTCTCCATATATTTGTGTTAAGATAGGGGCGGTTCCAATTGTCGATGCATCCAGGATTATTACAAAATAATTTTCCAAATCTGGATGTACCAAAAGGATGCTGGTTCGGTTTCTGATGTATGTTAAGCAGTTGTTATGTTCCTGCTAGCATTCCCATTTTCGGCTTTTCTTGAGAAAGGAATAGAGAGGGGCAACCCTGAGGGCATAATTGTGTTCAAACTTGCACACCAGTCGAAGAGGCCTAAAGTCCTTTGAAGTTTCTTGATGCGGTTGGGCACGGACCAGATTTCACCATCTGTACATAGCTTGGGTGTTTACTGATAACTAACAATGTCACTACAAGTCAGAGGAATGTTACCTGCGTCGTAAGGACTTTCCATTTGCTTAGATTGATACCCACACCTGCTTCCTCGGAATGACCGAGAACAGTATTTAGCAACTCGATGCGCTCAACAGGATGCTTACCGGGAATTAGAATATCGTCGAGGTAAACTACAGTTTGTTTCTAGCAGGTCTGTACTTAGAACTTGTTGCAAGGCCAACATCAGAAACGCAGCGCCGTTCCGGAATTAACAGCTGGTGAAAAAATATATATTTCCATCAAAACGAACGATAAAAAGTCTCGACAATCCTCAGTATTTCGAATTGTACGTTTAATTTTACGATATCTTATGAGCATCTACGTCTGATTTCGTTGAATTTTGAGAAAAAAATAAAGATCTAACTTTTCCACTTTCAGATTCACGAGTGGCGTATAACGACTTACCAAAACTAAATCTAAACATACCCTTACTTCATTAGAGCCCTTCCTTTTAACGTCTAACAAAGGATGGTGTTGTTTACAAATGGTTGGTTCTATCACACTTTGTCATGGTGATGTTTACTAATGGTTGGTTATATCACACCTTATTCCAGCTAAGTTTTGATCTGTCGGACTTGCTTACAAAACCATATAGGTATTGGACATTGACTTCTAACGATAGGATCTGTAGTGTCCACTTTTATAGTATATCTGAATCCATTGCATTTCTCCAGGTACGAGGCAAACACCTTCCTTCTCTTAATCAACATTTCTCTCAGATACTCCCTAAGCATATCTTCAGCGACAATTGTTGTAAGTGTTTAATTAATCTCCTCCCAAATGGCCGTTCCTGATTTGTGTTTCTCCTTGCTACTTCCCTTTTCCAGATCCCCCAACATCGTGGTAGGTAAGCTGCACACGAACTCTTCAAATTTCCGGGCGAACGGTTCATCTGTAACATCTCCAGCATAAATCTATCCAATGAAAATTTACACTCCTCTTGTTTCGTCTCTTTCGATACGGAGTATGCTTGATGATATTTCGCACTTCTGGGCTAAATCCTTGGTGAAAGTTCTGAGGACATTGCCCATAGAATTTTCGCCACATTCGCATTCAGGAGCTTGATCACATGTTACTCCGCTATCTTCCGTAAGGCTTTCGCACGAAATTTTGCATCTATCGCTAATATCAATCGTTTCTTCGTGAGCGGAATCAGGTATGACGTTGATTCCAATTATTGATGCGAAGGGTATCGCATACTGGATTTCCTTAATCGAACATAGATATATTGTGACCACTTCACCTTCATGTTCAAATGTAACGTTGGACATTTTGAACTCTAACTGGACTATTAATTTTGTTTTGATATATCTGTCAAAAGTCTTTTTTGATTCAGACCTATCTGCATTATTATAACGGGTAAAGAAACTTCCCCTCCTGCGTTCTTCTAGGTTCAAGAATAGTCCATGGGGATAATGTTTCCAACTGGTTTGATCCTGGAAGTTGGGACGTGACACGACGGTGAACACATTTTCCAGAAATCTACGAAATAGAGGGATGCACCCGCTCCACCATCGATCAAGTCTTCGGCATAAGCATGCAATACTTTAATATTTATCAAGCTTGAGCATATCTAAGGTACATGGTAGTCTTTCTCTTCTTCATTTGCTGATTTCATTGTCTGAGTCATTGAAATTTATATGAAGAAATCTTTTCCTCCTGACTTTCATATCTACTTTAAAAAACATCATTTCCGCAGTTGTTCTTTGCTCTATCCTTGTTGCCATCATGACTATGTTAATGGGGACGCGTTTACATTATGAATCTCTTGTTGGTTAGTACAGTCCCTTCCTCCAGCATGTGAGTTTTTTTTTGGACAGGGATGGTTGCCGGAGTCTACACCGTTGCTTTCACCTTCCTCCTGCCTGTTTGCACTTGGTCTGTAATTTCCATCGTAAATTGGCGGATCGTGACTACCTTCATACTCTTGCCGACGTCGTCCATTTCATCTACCTTGAGGATAGCTTCTGTGATATATGTAAGAACAGTTATAGTGACTACTACGCCGTCCTCTAAGAGAAACCCTTCTGGCATAAGGATAATTTTCAATCTTACTTACCTTGTAAGATTTTACTTTCTTCCCTCGCTTCTACTTCATTCACTCTTACAGAAATGTTAACATTCACACAGTTCCAAAACTTTCCCAATATCACTTAGTAAACCGGCCGAACAATACGACTGAAAAAGGAGATAGAGTTTCCAAGAATTACACTTCACACTGAGCTCCACAGATGTCTCTAGCAGAGTCCTATTATATTAATATGTCACCCTGTGTCTCGATGAGAGTTCAATTAGTTAAAAGCATCAATAACGTAACAGTCAAACTTGGACACTGAGATGATAAGATGGATCTTGGGATTATGAGATGAGGATACTGAATCACAAGGGATGCTCCTCATAGAGACATTTTTATCTCGTGGGGGTTAGGAACAGGAGGAGAGCTTTAAGGACTGCGGAATCCTTGCCAGGAGATGGTCTCCAGTAGGGATCCCGCTTATAAGATGCAAGAAAAAGAGATTATCCTATTACAAGATCTATTCCTTCAAGAGTAACGTTCTCCTGTGAGAATCCCTCGAAATACATGGAAGGAAATATAAATCAAACTACCAGCTAAGTAAAATGCTTAATGGTTATATTGGGTAGTCCTGGCTGAAGGTTATACACCGCAAAAATCATATTATAACACTGTATAAGTTACAACTATCACTGATATATTAAAAGCAAAAAATAAGCAAACGTACTCGTAACCCTGTTCAAATACTCTCTTCACTCGGATATCGTTAAATATCTGGTGTAGTAAAAAGTAATCAATTATTTTGCCAATAGATAGCTTCAGTGATCTGTATCTCGCGTTGTATAAGTCCGATCGGGTTCAACGAGATGGCGTTCAAACGATGAGATTGCGTACTACAAACACTGTTCAGATAGTTGTGATGAGTTGACTCAGTGTTGTGTGAGCGCGCGTCAAAATGGACATTAGCAAAGAGAAAATACGCTATATTTTACAGTTTTTCTTCGATAAAGGCGAAAACGCAGCCAGGCGGCTGCAAATGTGAATGGTGGTCCTCATACTGTAACAGCCAATCACGCGCAATTTTGGTTTCGTCGATTCCGTGTCGGTAATTTTGACGTCAAAGATGTACCACGCACTGGAAGGCCACGTGTCGAACATGCCGATAAAATCATGGACATTGTCGCGCCCGACCGTCATGTAAGCACTGTTTCGATTGCCCAAGAGCTAAACATTGCACAAAAAACCGTGTGAAGCCATTTGCATAAGGCTGAATACAAAAAGAAGCTTGATGTATGGGTGCCATACGAGTTAACGCACAAAACCTCATGCACCGAATTTCCATCTGCGAACTGCTGCTGAATCGCAACAAAAGCGACCCATTTCTCAAGCGGTTGGTGACTGGTGATGAAAAGTGGATCACTTACGACAACGTCACGCGAAATCGGCCGTGGTCGAAGCGCGGTGCGCCGGCGCAAACGGTGCCCAAGCCAGGAAGGTTTTGCTGTGTGTTTGGTGGGATTGGCATGGAATTATCTACTATGAGCTGCTCCCCTACGGCCAAACCCTTAACTCGGAACTATACTGTCAACAATTCTACCGTCTGAAGGCAGCAATCGCCCAGAAGTGGCAAGCTTTGGCCAATAGGAGAAGCATTGTGTTCCACCAGGAAAACGCCAGGCCACACACATCGATAGTGACTCGCCAGAAGCTCCGGGAGCTTGGTTGGGAGCTTCTTTTACATCCACCTTATAGTCCGGACCTGGCACCGAGTGATTACCATCTGTTCCTGTTAATGGCGAACACGTTTGCTGGTGAAAAATTCGCTTCAAGAGAGGCTTGTGAACATCGACTGTCTCAATTTTTTGCCAATAAGGACAAGGGCTTCTATGAGAGAGGCATCATGATATTACCTTCCAAATGGCAACACGTTATCAAACAAAACGGCTCATATGTGACTTAAATCGGTTCATTCTAACTATGGTAAGTCAAGCAATCAATGTTGGGCAAAAATAATGGATTACTTTTTACTACACCAGATATATTATAAGTATAAAACGTTTTACCTTGACAGTAACAAAAAAAATGTTCGTGAATGTTAGTGATACGCGTTCTCTCTAGGGGAACCTTGGTGTGACAACAGGGAACCGGCATATTCACAGATACTGAATACTAAAATAATGATTATATAATTTGGAGGTAGAAAGCACGGTTACAAGATGTAGACAGTTAAAAATTTTCCGACTTTTTAAAAGATGCGAAACTCAAAGCAAACTTGTAAAAGGGTAGCGTTTTCAAGAGTTTCACTTTTCCTTTGCTTTTGAACAAACTTGTCGAATCACAGATGATGAAAGCATGCAGTTCTAGTAGCGCAGAAAACCTCAGGATGATGCTTATCCGCTGGTTATGTAATGCTCAGTAGCCCATTGTGTTTCCAGAACCGGTTTGAGTGTTTTAAAGTTTTTGTATTTACTTACTATAAATTTGTAATTCTTTTCTAAAAAAAATAATTCATTTGTATATTTTGTTGGAAGTTTTTTATTTACTTTATATCCTATATGACCTATTTTAAAAACGATTTTTAGTCAGCCGCTTTTATCTCCAACTCCAAGAAGCTGTTGCCGTATAATTACCATTTCTTTGTACCAACGGAGGTAATAATGTGCCGATTTTTAAAACTGAGTGGGTTATGAATACATCTCTAAACTCAAGGCTTGTTAGAAAAACGTAGACAAAGGTATTTGAGCAGTTTTTGACGAAAACTGGTTTTAACTTTTGTTCCTAAACAGTTTTGCTTTCGCCAGAAATTTGCACTACCTAAAATTATTTTCTGAAGAATTAATTCATATTCAATTGGAAAATCTTTCATTTGATACCCCATATGAGCTGCAATAGGTTTCTTCATTTTCCACTACCGTCCTATTGGGCTTCCACGCCCCGATTTTGGGAGTGGCAATGGTATAGTTACCATTTCCTTATGCCAAAAGAAGTAATACAGTTCCGATTTTCAAGTTTCAGTGAATATTAATGCTTTTTCTACAACTCAAAGGTTTAAGAATGAAAAGTATTTTACCAATTATTTACCATAAATGGCCGTCATTTTGGTGTAAAGACAATTTTTATGGGTTACATCGCTGTATTTCTTATTTGGATACGGAAAATTAAAAAGGTTATGAAGGAAGGGGCTGCGGGTTAAGATGCATAGGGAATAATTCTAAAATATAATAATTTTCGACCAAAAATGGTCACCATTATGGTCCAAGGCCAGTTTTGTTCTATGGAACCCTTGCTATAAATTTTACTATAGCAGTAAGAAAATAATGGTACTGAAGAGTCACACTAATTACGCATGTTTTTTTTGTGGCTCCCTTAATATATAGCGTTCCAACAAGCATTTTAAGGGAAAGATAGGTTTTATTTTTATATCTGCTCTACTAGATTATAACGATTTGCTGCGAATAACTCGTTTAGAGAAATTCTTATCAATTCTCTATCATTGTAGTTAAACATATGATGTAAAGGATATTTCTACATTATAACCATATTTAAAAGATATACAACAATGAAAAATATGAAATTTCTTTCTCTTACTTACTTTATGGATTTACACACTCGCAATTTCATCGCGGCAATAACAACCGTTTACCAAAGGATGCTATCCGAGGCAAGATCAAG
>JAGDQP010059848.1:0-11679 GCA_022664845.1 Lepisma saccharinum | reverse complement strand
ATCGCTACAAATGGTAATCAACATAATGGTGTTTGGAGTAACTTTGATAATTTCATACTGAAATATTTAAACTTTATTTTTTTCTGTAGAATGTACCAGGCGGATTGAGAATAGCGCTAAACAATTCAGGTTTGTGTCCCACCCAGCACTATTTGGAAAGCATATTATCCAGAAAGTGTCCAGAATACAACTCTATATATTATACTTTCAATTGATCCATAGAGTCAATATTCAAGTACCAAATACACCGTTAAAGTGTCCACCGTTGATTATTATATTTCGTGAGAAGAGGAAGGGAAGGGATTAAGACTTCAAACACTTGAAATCCTTTATTATCTGTGTATGGCTGTCCATAATGATATCAGAAACTAAAGTACAAATTCTTAACGGCCTATACCATGTTGTTAGGGAAAATGAGACGAATTCAACAGCACCAAGATCATATATGGCACCCGATCTGGACTTTACGAGCCCCAATTTATCAAAATTATTATCCTGGAATAAGATTGCAATTCCGATTAGTAATACTAGTATTTCGGGTGCGGGAAGAAAAGGTTAAGACATTACATCCTATATGGCATTTATTGAATTTGAATTTTATTTTATGGTTTTTTAGGTGTCTATGGCTTGAAGCCAGGACGGGGTAGAGGAAAGGATGCGGGAAGGAGTCGTCCACGGTATAAATTGGAGGTACAATTCCAGTACTTGCCTGGTGTGACTGAGGAACCCTTGAAAAAACCTCAGTCAGGATGAGCATCAGAATGCAAAGTCATTGTTCTACGAACTGATCTACAGCCACTCGGATAGACATGTCCCTATAATTTTAGATTCGATTGATTGAATTGTTATTAACGTCCTAAACAAGTTGTTGAGCTTCTAAAGACGGGACCTACAGTTTTTGGTAAAGTGGGCTCCGAACAACTCCGCTCAAGAGACCCTGGCGAAAATTGAACCCGTGCTCACAAAGTGAGCGTGCTAACCTCTCGACTACTCCGAGGTCCCTATTTTTCAGTCTCTCTAAGCAACATGCTTATCTCAATAAAAGTTAACCAACGCAAATGGAGACAACATTTTTTTCTCTCCTAAAAATTGACTTCAGAGGAGAATATTCGTTTGTTGGCGGCGATGAACGTCAACATGTTCAAAGAGAAATTGACAAAGTTTTAAGAGCCGACAGCCGAACACTGTTAATTTGTTTCAAGAAACGCCAAACAGATTAGAGACGTCTCGTTTAAAACCTTCTCTTGCAGAGATAAGATAAAATTAATTGTATGGGTGCTATAGGGCCACAAGTTCATCTGAAACCCCGTCAAATTTACGAACTACAGACCTAGCTCTCATCTCTTTCCTCTCTCGTTGTTGTTTT
Organism: Lepisma saccharinum; assembly: GCA_022664845.1. Classification (NCBI taxonomy): domain Eukaryota; kingdom Metazoa; phylum Arthropoda; class Insecta; order Zygentoma; family Lepismatidae; genus Lepisma; species Lepisma saccharinum. Next base: position 10,313 of record JAGDQP010059848.1, on the reverse strand, counting down.
GGACACCAATCGCCAAAAAGGTCTTGAAAGGGAAAGGGGTGTAGGCATTACGCAAGGAGAGTCGGTTAAGTGAACAAATCAACCGTACACACGATGCCACACTTACGGATTTTTCATTTCGACTTTCGCTGTCAGCGAAGCAAGGTCCATAACATTAACAAAGAAGCAGCAGGCAGCGACACTGGAGAATTTCCTGTAGTAGATTTGGCAAACAATGAGCTGATTTTCCCTTTGCCTCACGTGCTTTCCCCTCCTCTTTTCACCCTCCTTGTTTTACAGTAAGCATATAACTACTCTAGCGACACCACTAGCGTTTTAGTTATTTTTGTCAACCTATATAACATCACTATGGCTTACGCCCGTCCCAATACACGGAAAGCCACTTATCTTCGTCACGGCTAGGTCTGACAGTACAAACTGGTCAAGACCATGATGGTTAAGGGGTTGTTCAAGTATTACGTCAGCATTCAAGGGAAGTGTTCGAGCTTTGCTTATCTGACAATGGTCAAGGCGGAATTAGAGTAATGATTACGTAAGATTCGCTTATAAACATATTAGTATAGATTAAAAGATTTTTTTTTACTACGAAACAAGGATAATAAGTTTGACAAATCTTACGTAAGCTTAAAAGAAGGGAATCTTACGTAAGCATCTATTTATTTCTGCTTTCAAGGGGCAGGAGGTCTAAAATGACTAAAAATGTGCTCTAATTTGCCAAGTGTTTTCAAAGACATTCGGTCTAGTGCCTGGAAACATAAAGTATTTGTCAGAGAAATGCTTAAGAGAAGTATAGCACTATGTTATCCCAAGGGCAACTACTACTATTGTTAAACGGTTAGCATTAAACGAATAAATGACAGACTATTCCAAATACATAAAAAATCTCAATTTCCGCTTATGCCCTTATCTGACCAAATAAATATCTTTCATTATCGATCCTAAGAATCCATAGCAGGTCCTCTCGCTAGCGATATGATCTCATCACCGTTGAACAATCTCATTTGATTTCTTGGCCTTATATATGTAGAAAGAGTAAAAAAAAAAGAATGTTAAAAGAGGGCGTGGACGTTTTCGCATTCGACCATAGCAGCCAACAACCAACTATGGTTAAGAAAAATCCAAGCGAAGAAAATTTTCAGTACGACAGAACCCATGATTTTTCCTTCCACAATTACAAGGGGCAGAGACATAGCTATATATGTATTCTGTTGGCGAGTTATACCGTTAGAAAACGTGTAAATGATCTGATTAGTGATATTTTTAGTGCCGAAAACACGTAGTTGAGTTAGTTATGTTCTTTCAAGAAAAAAAAAAAAAAAAGGAAAGAAAAATATTTTGCAAATGATCGCACCATTTAGTAAGAGACCATTGTAGACACTATGCACACGAGGACAAGAAAAAATGTACACAAAATTGAGCACCACACCATTCGTTATGATATAGACGCAAGTGCGATATATAATGTCTCACCACATAACAGTTTAAGTGTGTGTGAGTGAGAGAGAGAGAGAGAGGGAGAGAGAAAATGTGCAGTTAAACGGGAGCAAAAACAGTAGACTTGAATTTTTTTGTTCACATACTTTAAGACAAAAATCTTGATTTTTTTTTTAAAGAGGCAAATGATAGTTTACATTAAAAAAGCTATCGGAAGATTATTAAGAAACTGTACGCCAAAGTGAAAAGAGATGGTTTAGATCGTCTTATTTCTTTTGTTCTTGAGTGTAAAGCGTCTTTAACACCTACTGATGTGCAGTAAGCGAACATTTTTGTCGTAAAAAGAAACCCACGCAGATGTGTTCGGCATCCGGTTAATAGTTTGTTATGGTACTCTAATGTAAAATGCAAAGGCAGTTTACTGCTCTCTTTTTTTTCCCTTTTCTTTTCATTTTTTTCTTGAACCGATGAAAAGAAAAGAAAATCCAAGATGACAGAGGGCAACAAAAAGTCTAAAAAAAATGAAGTCTTTAAAAAAAAGAACATAAGAAACAAATCGATAATAAAAGTACGAAAAGTTCTGTACTATAAGCATTTTACAAGGCTGTTATACAACCACTGTACAAAGGGTAATAACCAAACATGCTAGGAGTTATTATTACTGAGGATATGTACTATAGCGTTCGGTTTCCTTTGTTCCTTGTAAGTATATTAACAAGATTCTTTTTATCTTCTGAGCGGCACAGTTAAGTATAAAACATTATTTAAAAAACGTTTATTTATTTTTAGAATATTTTCTTCAAAGTTTATTGACGAAAAGAAGTCGTTCTTTTTGTTCTTTTATACGTTTTCCAAGTGTTTATGATCTGATTTGGATTAAACTTATAGGTTACGTAGAAATATCACTCCAAAAACTTTTTGTTTACCAGTGTTCCACTTCAAATTGTGCTCGAAGAACATGAATTGACAAAGTACGACATGTTAAGAGATAAGCTGTATGTTTGCTTCGCAAAAGAAATAAAATTATTCTTTTAGGGGATTCAAGTCCTGACCCTGATTTTTTCTTCCTTTGTTCTGGCAACCCCGAATATTTCACATCGCAACAGACTTTTTGAGGTGACCTCGTATATAAAAGATACACTTAGTGCTAACGATATTGAATTCTAAACTTTTATCAAAACAATGTGGGTGAGACAAACAAAGTACTAAATTCTTTTATATCCAATTGTACACTCAGTGCCATTAAAATGACGATTCTTTGTCGATCACATGTTCTGCTTATTACGTAAATGTTTGTTCAGTGTTGCCATACTTGTAATTTTATCGGATTTGTGATTTATTTCTCTATCGAACTATTTTTCTCTCTGAGTGTACATAAACGTTTTATTTCTGTGTGTCATGAGTTCATAGAAAGCAAACCCTTTTGGTCTCAATTATTGAAATATACTGCCATTTTGGTTGAAATTCTAAGATAAAATCTTGATTGATATTTCACTTTTGGTGACAAGCAATGGGATTTGAAACTAGAACCACATCATTTCAAAGTAGGTACACTTAATATTCTTGCTGGATGAGAAAGAGGAAAGTGTACTAAAATCATTACGGACAAATATAATTAAGTAATAATAATACTAATCTATATATCATATAGAGAACATTGCTTGGTGAGAAGCACGAAAACAATTATTACTAACACACGTGTACTATGTTGAAACTAACAACAACAACAACAAAAAAGAAAGAAATGAAGCAAACAGACCGTTTGGCTGGCACCTTGTTAATAATAACTGACTCCTGTTATCGTTAGAATATAGCTCCTCTAGGAATAACATAATTGTAACTCGTTCGCAATATTAATGAGAAGTGTTTATACGTCTATATGATTGTTTGCGTCGTCTGTACATATTATAATGTTTATTTCCTAAAAAAAAAAATAGTGTATAGTGTACTCTGTTTGAAGGAACACGCAATTACAGAAAAAGACCAATTTCACATGCAATTAATGTAGTAACCTCAATTTTTTTTGTACCTCAGCTACCAATCCTGTTTCTTTTAGCTACTTGATTCTAATCCTACTCCCTCGCCCACATTCGCTGAAGTCCGTCCTTCATTATCCATCCCGTGTTTAACGAAGATCAATAAAGAAGCAAGCAAGCTACGTCTGTTTCATTTACAAGCAGTTTTTTTTCTTTCTACACACGACAAGCTTTTAAGTGTTCTACGTATACATTGACCAATCAGCGATGTTGCCTGGAAATTTGCTTCCTTCTGATAATCCATCATTATTAGACTTTTTTGTTGTTGTTATAAACATGAATATATCAAAGTTGCATATGTATCTGCACATTTCCCCTGACTGACAAATTTTATTTACAGGGTGTAAGAAGATATTGAGGAGAAACTTCGGGAGGTGATTCCTAACATCGAAACAAGTAAAAAAGATCCTATGCACATGAATGAAATTCTGCTTCGTTTTCAGCTTAGAACCCAACAAATCAGAAAAGACCCATTGAATGGAAATTTCGTTTTCGGAAATTTGTTTCTAACAAACATAGTGGATACCAGGAGTAAGAATATGATGTCACCAAGTTGTCAGTGCTGCCAACCTGGTATAATGTTTAACTTTTTTCCCAATGGTACTAAGTCGTGTTATTGGATATTTGGCATACCCCTGTGATGATAACATACGTAAAGAACACGCCGCAGTGTTGTAAACTATGGATACGACACGAAACGAAATAACATAGGAAAATACACAGTTCGTATAAAGTCGCGAAAACTTTTTTTTTTGTCTTATCTATGGTTTACAACACTGAAATGTGTGCGCTGTAGTATGCTGTTTATCACAGCTAGGGGATGACAAATACCCAATAACACGACATAGTGCCATTTGAAAATTTTTAATGTTATACCAAGTTGGCAACATTGAAAACCCGTTGACATCGTGTTTCACTCCTGATATCCAATATGTTGTTATAAATAAATTTCCTTAAACAATATTTTCATTCACTGAATCGTTTCTGATTTATTGAGGACTATTCATTTTCTTCCTATTGTAAGGCGTCGATTTCGGGTTTCAAGTTGGAAACTCTGTATCACCAAAATGAAGATGAATTTCCCCCCATGTTCATAGGAACTTTTTTTACTTGTTTCAATGTCAGAAATCACCTCAAAAAGATTTTTTTCCCCCGAGGTCTTGTTACACCCTGTATATTAAGAATCAAATGTTACATTATTATGATTCAAATTATTTATTTCCAGGTATTGTTTGTCAATTTTTATGTTTTGAGGAGCTCAGAATCAAATAGACGCAAGTGACATTGGATTTTTTTAAAGTTCGATTTCATCTTTTATATTACAACACAAAATGTATGTGACGCAAAACAGTCATGTCTTGTGTCACATATTTTGTGTTATAATTAAGGACACTAGAATTTCGTGAATAAAGGTGTTGAAATTCCATGAGTGAAAGTGTTAAAATATCGTGAGTAAAACGTCAATTTTTGTGAAGGTCAAAATTTTCATGTTTTTAATAGCTCGGTTTTACTTACGTTTTAGTACAAGACTTGACAGATATTTTTCACATTCATTTAATTTTCTTTTTAATATTCTTTTTTCTTAGTTTTAAATACTTTTCAAAATAAACGTGTTCCCGACTTTTGCCAGGGTTCTTTGGATATAGAAGATATAAAATTTAACGAATATTGCTCCATTTCTTTAAGTGAAGAAGATTTGGATTAAGACCATCTTCAACTTTGGATGGAATTCAATATTGTTTTTGAGAATTAAACTCAACAACCTTCAGAACTCATAGAGACGAAATTTCACCAAAAATTTGGATGATATTTTAAAATTTGTTGTTTCATACTATTGCCATACTGAACTTTAGAATTAAAATCTTTTTGGTTTTAGAAATCAAAGTCGGCGATTTTTGGATCCACCATATACGAATCTATCGTAAAATTAGATATTTTATCAGGTCTTCTTGGATTTCTTTTTCCTTTTTTTCTTCTTACTTTAAAATAGAACGCAGCGTCCTTCAGAACCTCCACATATGAAATCTCATGAAAACTGCAAAACTTTCCCAAGTTATTCTTCTTTAGGTAGCCACCAACGTGGATTTTGTAATTCAAAGTTCGATTTTTTAAAACTTCAGACTCAATTTCAATGCAATTTGAAATGCTGAGATGTTAAATATAATGTAAATAAAATCAATATAAGAATTTTGAAATTGATATATTAGGATTCCTCCATACCAGAGTTTAGATTTTTTTTTTTAAATTTTGGAATCAAACTCAGTGAGCTTTGAAATTCTCAAATATAAAATCTCAGAAAAATATTTTCGAACTTTTACACTGCCGCCATCTTGGATTTCATAATTCAAAATTTTATACTTCAAAATATATTAAAATGTTAAGATATTCCTAGCATCAATACATTCTTGGAAATAGCTTTAAAATAGGATAAAAATTGTATTTAAAATTAAAAGTGTAGAAATATTTTTTAAATTTCTATTAGAACAATAAAATAATCTCAAAAGTTATTTAATTACAAATATAAAAAAGATTTAAAATTTAAAAATAATTTCTTCATAAAGTTTTGTGTCTTCAATTCTTGATGCATATCGCGTGTAATTTTTGGCATCTCTTGTTGAAATTTATAGTGCCTATTCGCAATGTTTTAATGCATATTTGTACACTGATTTTTAATGTTTTTCGCGCATATTTTCGCGCAGCCTTTAGTGCTAACTTGCCTGAATTTTGTCAAAGCTCTTAACATCTAGTGCACTTTTGCTTGCCGATTTTCTAGAGTCTTATTTTAAAAACAAATTTAGTGACTTTTCGAGCCAGTCGATTTTTCGAGGTTTTTAATGCTAATTTGACTGCCGATTTTAAAGGCTTTTATTTTAGTCCATGTTTTCAAGGTTTTGAAGGTTTTATATTGTCTATTTTCAAGATGTTTTAATGCTAATTTGTCAGCCGATTTTCAAGGTTCTTTTTCGTACAAAATCATTCAAATTTCACTAATCATGCATTGAAAAAAATCCTTTTTCTTCAGATGAAAAATTTAGCTTGAAGTAAAACATTTTGTATTACATTTTGTGAGCTATATTTTGACTCGGTTTGAGAAGACTTAAATTCACCTTAGAAACTCTACGAATGTGATTGCGACGTATCTACGGTCTTAAAAGTAGTGTTGCCAATTCAGCTACTTTTTTTAGCTGAAACTAGCTACTTTAAATACTCATTTCGCAACCAAAAATTCTCATTTCTCTATACTGTGCGTAGGAATTTAGCTACTTTTAGATTCTTGTTTAGCTATTTTCAAGTGATTGTTCTTGGCAGCACTGCCTAAAAGTGTGCATTGAGTACATTTTGAACACTACGGCTTGAAAACACAATTACCACACATTGACTAAAATAAGAAATATTTTATTTACAAATGATCACACACGAATGTTTGGTTTGTTAAGTGTTACTTTTTCTAATACGATCCACTAAAACAACAGAATTAAAGGCAAACGAAAAACGAAATCTGATTGATAAAGAGAAGAAGGAGGAGGGGTTACATCGGATGAAGTTTAATTGAATTGGATTGCTAAACTACATAAGTTGTCTGGGTTTAAGGTGATAAGGGGGAAAAAGGTTTGAGAACTTCTCTGAAGAATCGATATAGGAAATCAATATTTGATCCTTCTTCCTTTCATTCTGAATCTAGTTTTTTCATCCTATTTGTGTGGCGTTAACCATAGTTTTTTTTTTCTTGATAAAATACATTTCTTAAAAAAAAATCTATTCCAGTAATTTTGCATTACACATGTATTTAGAAAATTATACAATATAGGGAAAACGCAACCAGAGTGAAACCCTTATGATGTGCTAGAACAGAGTTTGTAATCAAATTAAGAAGAAGCTTTTGTCCTCTTGTAATTCTTTGTTAAATGTCCTCTTGATGATTTCTCCTAAGCTACCAACAAAGAAACAGAAAATCCGTTACTTTTCTGGTTATATATATAGTAAGAAGTTCAAAAGAAACAACAACAAAAAACTGTAAGTTGGAGTTTTCTCAAGACATATTGTAAACAAAATATGTAGAAGTGTTTTAAAAAGTAAGAGCGCACGACGAGTTCAAAATTAATTTTCGGCCTTGAGCCAAAGATACCAAAAGACCAAATTGAAAATTCAACTTCAGTAAATTCAAAATTCAATGTCAATAAATTCAAAGTTCAATAAATTAAATAAATCAATTTAGATAAATTCAAAAATTCAACTTTAATAAATTCAAAATTCAATTTGAACAAATTCTGAAACTCAATTTAAATAAATTCAAAATTCAATTTGAACAAATTTAGAAACTCAATTGCAATAAATTAAAAATTCAAATGAGAAAATGTGCAATTCAAAATTCATTTCGAGAGAGACAAGGTAAATTTCTCGAACTTCTTGTACATATTACTAACACTCTTTTTTCAACAGTAAAACTAAATGAATTTCAGTTTGAAAGTTTACAAAAGTTTTAAATTAGTGTTTTTTGTTATTTTTTTTACAGTGAGTCCAAAAACTTCTAACATCGCGATTAATATCAAGGAAATTGAAATTAAAAATATACAGAACGATTATTCTGCCGGTAATACTTTACGGTTGCGAAAGTTGGAGTACGACCCTAGCAGATGAACATAAATTACGTGTATTTGAAAATAAGGTTTTGAGAAAGATATATGGTCCGAAACGGGACGAGATGACTGGAGAGTGGAGGAGACTGCATAATGAAGAACTCCACGGACTGTACGATTCACCAGATGTTGTAAAAATAATGAAATCGAGACGACTAAGGTGGGCAGGGCATGTAGCTCGGATGGGGGAAAAACGAAGATTATATTCTATCCTGGTTGGAAGGCCCGATGGAAAGAGGCCATTGGGAAGACCGAGACGTCGTTGGGAGGACAATATTAGAAGAGATCTTCGAGAAGTAGGTGTTCGTGATGAAAACTGGCTTGATACTGCCCAGGATAGAATCCAATGGCGAACGTTTGTTACTGCGGCGATGAACTTGCGAGTTCCATAAGCCATAGAGTTAGTTAGTTAGTATAATACAATCAGTGTTGATGCAGTATTTTTTCTTGCATCAGAAAAGCTCCAAGTAATCTGTCATAAAGAGGGTTTCGAGATGTAATGGATTAACCAATCAATAACCAATCTTTTATTGCCTATAGAAGTGATCAGTACTGAGAAGGCGGTGCAAGTTCAAATATTATTCACGTCAGTCATCTTTGTCAAGGTTTTTTCCCTGGTTTCAGCTAGTCCCACCAAATGAATTCTGGAATGTCATCTTAAAATAAAACTAGAGTCGGACAATCTGAAAGCAAGAGAGATAAAAGCTTCTTGGAACGAGATAATCCACATGGGAAATTCCAAGAGACGCTTGGGTCTAACTTCAAGGAGGTTGAACCCGGGACCGCTCGAAGCGAACGCGACAGCACTAACCAGCATCCACTCGACCAAGCAGAAATATCTCTCAGAAAAACAAAAAAGTTACTTACTTCTGTACATTAAATATAAAGTTCCATAATGTGAGTCTTAAAAGTTCACTGACAACGTAAGTATCCATAGCAAATTTTTGTTGGCACCCGTTGTCCGTAAAATACAAACGAAATAAATACAAGAGTTACACACGCTCTCAAATATACATGTGTATATTATGTTCGCACACACACACACGTGTATAATATTTTATACATATATCAATACACACGCATATATATAAACACCGTACATGTGTAATATAATATATTCGTTCACGATTCAGCTCTCCAACAATGTACGAACCACTTAAAAAAGCAACAACCAGACCAGTACGATGGTAGCTGAACAGGTCCCCGTTGCGGGACACGCACTTCTTTTGTCAAGACACGAAAACAAAAGCGAGAACATCACGAAATTTCCCCCCTTCCCCCCCCCCCTTCGTCATCATATTAACCCCTCCCTTTTTACGAACACTTCTCCTCCGTCTTCTGAACTATCCTGTGGCACACAGACTAAGCAATCACCATGAAATCTACAGCTAATTGCATGAACTACAAAATACTATTTTGCTTCTAATACTTCGCGTGTTGATCGTCTCTTGTTTTCTAAGTTATGCACGCCATTGCAGCATATTATTATGCAACATGTATACCCTAATAGCTATTGTCACCAGGACATATATTACGAATACGAATGGCTTAGGCAAGCAGCACGATACTTTTCCGTAAAAAAATGATTGCGTTTTACTCGTACGAAAATCTTCTTACTTTTCTGTTTATATTGCTTTTGTACCTATATAACAGGCAACATGTCAGCAGAAATATTGATATTCAAGTTTGGACTCATACTGAACAACCAAATCGATTTTTACTACTCTATAAACATATTAGAAAACATAGAAACGAATAAAATTTAAAGAAAATATTTTTATAGTCCTTAAATTTTGTTTTATTACGATAAAATTTTAGAAGTTGGAAGTTAACGTGATTATAATTTTTATTTTTTGAGCTACGCCATTTTGAATGAGTTAACATTATAACAAGTCATTTGGATTGTATTACAGTCGGCTACACTTTCTCTGTTCCTACATATATATATATATTACAACGTGGCTGTTAATCAATTAAATTTATAATAAAGTTATATTCTTATTTATTAAATGCTCATGTTTCGGACATTTATTTAAACATAATATAATTTTCATATTAAAAAAAAAGAAGATATTTATAGAAGCAGGATTGAGGTCAGGAAAAGTATCTGGCCAAAAATAAATCACAAACATTTCCGAACTAATAAAACCTGTGAGCTGGAAGTAAATGATAGTATAAAAATTAGAATCATTTACATGTTTTAAAA
>JAGDQP010059847.1:0-12305 GCA_022664845.1 Lepisma saccharinum | reverse complement strand
AAAATGACGTTATCTGTTTTTAGCCCGATTTTTGTGAATTTTACAGCTCTGTAATCAGAAACGAGTTGACATATCTCTGTAGAATTTCACACTTTTCCAAATCTAGACCAAATGTACACCTGTGCCAAATTTTAAACAAATCTGAGATGGTGGGGCTTGGACACTGTATTGATTTGATATGGAATACCCCATATACGCTATCTCTAATTTTGATAACCACTTTCCTCCTTAGATATGAACATAATTATTGAAATTTTACGATAGCTAATGGTGTTCAAATACTTTCTTGAGTCACACTGTCAGTTTAATGTTTCGGAGTAAATTCATACTTACTATACTTCACGAAGTTCTTTCAGTGTAACAGAAGTGACTGATATATTGGTTTGCTATCTCAGTTTACTCTCTTTCCTTCTGATTTTCATGTAATCATATCCATTGCGTTATTATAGACTATTCCAGACTAAAATTAAATTTTCCTGCATCTTTTTCATGTTCCGAATAGAAAGTTGCAGACAAAAAGGTTGAGAGATGGATAGGTTGACTGACAAATAGAGACTTCCAAAGTTGATCGAAATCCATGGAACAAAGGGCCAAATCATATGCAAAATGCTTGATGTCTTCCAATATCTTTACGTTATTTCCTAAATATTCCAGCGACTGTAACTATCAGCACACAGTTTTAAAGTAAATAAACTTAAAATTAACTTCAGTCATAGGCGTCGGAACCAGAGGGGGCAAGAGCCCCATCGAACATTTTGACGGGAGGCAAAATTATCAAAAACCATATTCCTTAAATTCATATTGTGCCCCCCGTGAAAATACCCAATTTTTTATAACTTTGCTCTCCCCACTTCAATAACCGACCGCCATATCCTGCATAACTTGAGAGCATACTAATACGCTAATCTTTATATTTCTTAACGGAAAATATAAGGTGAAAGACTAATGACTCACCCTGTGCTTTTTCTTCCTTTCATCTCTCATAGCGACATGCACGATTTGAATATCGAATTTGTGCAATGTTCTTTTATGTATGTGATTGATGTGAACATAACAGATCGTTTATTTCCTGTACTGAGCTAAATGTATCTTCAGAGTTCCTAATCCTCTCCAAATTCTTTCTTCACTTGTCTTTGCAGGCCACATCTGACCATAGCCTACACCTTCACGCAGGTCATAAAAATGGAGCTGGTGCTTCGGGCGTCGGCAATAGTGAAATAGAAGCTGAACCATCTTTGCTAGAAACTAACAACACAGAATCTAATGAAGTACATGTTGCCTCGGCTGAGTTAGTGCATAATCAGAGTAACCTGAATTCAGATAAATCGCTGATTTCGCCAAGCAAAGAACCAGACTCAAGTTTTTCTGTTTCCAGTTCTGAAGTTCCAGAATTGAGGACGTCTCATTCCTCTCAGAATATGTATGAGCTAGAAGTATCAATTACGTCTGAAGGTGAACACCTTTTGTGCAGAAGCGACATTTCTTCTAAATTTACTGCTGTGCAGTTAGGTGCGAGGGTTCATGACAAACTTAATATTTTGTCTGGTCATCTCGTTCATCCATATTCTCCAGGGGATGTAGCAGATCTGCCATATGATCCTGCTCGTGTGTATTATAGAAATGTCAATGATTCCTCTGTGCAAAGAAGGTGGCTGTCTGTAAAAGTTCTGCAGGGAAAAGTGTTCTCCTTACACTGCTGCATTTGTCTAGCATTCAGTTGCGAAACCACTGCCTTTGTTCGCGGTTATACGGACTTTAAGTATGTTTATCAAGGAATTGACGAACACGAAAAGAGCAGAAGTCATCCACTGGCTGTGGATGCCTACTTTGCTGCAAATGCAAAGTGTGACGTTGAGTACATGATGAGAGAAAATGCTATTCAAAATCAACAGTTGAAAGTGAAAAACAATAGAGATGTGCTTGTGCGTGTCACTGAGGCAATCAGGTACGTAGGAATGCAGTGTATAGCATACAGAAGTCACAAATCCGAAACTATGTATGATTTTGATAATGTTTCAAAAAAAAACATGGAAATTTTTTAGAACTGATCAGACTGATAAGTAAGTTTGATTCATGTTTGGCACAACATCTGGAAAAGGTAATTCATGCCAGTAGGCAGAGGAAAGGAAAGTTGGATAAATCAGGGCACACTACTGGCAGGGGAAATTTGGTCACCATGCTGTCTAAAACTACTGTGAACAATATCATTGAAGTTTTACGACGATTAACGCAGAAGGAAATAGTAAAGAGATTGGAGATAAGAAATTCAGTACACAAGTAGACACTGCTCTGTAATTGAACAAGCTGCTATTGTCTTGCGGTATGTTGTAAATGATAACGTTTTTGAAAGACTGATTGCAGTTAAACCCATAGATGACGGAAATGGTGTAGTTCTTCATACCTTAGTAAAAAGTTGTTTTCAGGAGTTAGGGTTGACAATGACACAAGTAGTAGGTGAGTCATTTGATGGTGCTTCCAATATGAGAAGTGAATTTTAGGGGGTTACAGAGCAATATTCGAAATGAATCGCCGCAGAGCGTATACATTTGGTGCTATTCTCACATTCTGAATTTGTGTATACTAATGGATGTGAGAGCGTTGTAGAAGTGAAAACATTTTTTGGCAATCTGCAACAGTCGGCTACTTTGGTAAATGAATCTTACAAGCGAATGAACATGTGGAAATCATTCATCGCTAGTAACGACGTGGGACATGATAAAATGAAAAACTTCACAAAATGGGTGGGATTCGGTGGTGGTCGAAGAGTCGATATGTTGAAAGATTATTTGGATGTAAAGGCAATCCAGAGAATGGGGTGTATGTTGAATTAATTGTTACGTTGCGTGCAATTTTGAGTTCTGGAAAATTTGATGCACAAGTAGTGGCAGTGGTTTCAGGGTTGATCTCATATTGGTTGAAGTTCGAGTCTGTGGTACTTGGTATTTTCTTTGTTCACTTGTTTGATATAATTTCTCCAGTTTCTAAGTATCTTCAGACAAAGGGAGTGGATATTCTAGCTGCATTCCACATGGTAGAGGGCATCAATAAGGAGTTGGACAAATTGGAGCTTGAAGAAATTGTTGATCAAGGAAAGCAGTTTGCTGTGTATGTGAATGAAGTACTCGAAAAATTAAACTATGATGATGAGGTAGAGTGCATATTTCCGAAAAAACTAGTTCGAAAAAGAAAGTCATTTTTTGACGATACTATGGTATACACATAATTACCAGATTAAGCAGCAGCTTTCCTTGTTGGTATATTTCGACCTGTGCTCGACGAAATCCAGAGTAGATTAAATGATAGATTTTCAAACAACAACAAAATAATCTTTGATACTTCTTGTCTTGATCCTCGTCGATTTACTGATTTTCTAAGTGAGGGTATTCCAGAAGGTGCTTTGCAGGAGATAGCTGAAAAATGTTTAGTTGAGCATGAAAATTTGAAATCTGAATTGTTGAATTTTGCTAAAAATTTTGAAAAACTCGAGAAAACTCTGCCAGAATACTGTGATAAAGCAAATAATAAAGACTGTACAGACATACAACCCGACGTAGATGTTGCAGAATGCGACAGTTCTACTGAGTGTAGTGCCTCAGAGGACGAAAGTGAACCTAAGGAATGCATTGCCTCTCTTTCAGAAAGCCAGTCTTATAAGATGGGCAACGAAAATCATTAGTGTAAGCAGTGTTACTTGTGTTGCTACTGAGATATAACATGCATGTTTCCACTTTCCAAACACTGTTTACTGTATATAAATATTTGATAACTCTTTCAGTTACTCAAGTATCATATGAGCCAGCATTCAGTTATCTTAAATTAATTAAAATTTGTACGCGTTCGTCTTTGTCAAATCATATTCTGGAATCATTTATCCGTATGGCCATTGAAAGGGATGTTCTGCAAAAAATCTCTAATGATGAAATTATCGATGAAATTGGGAAATCTCCTGTCTAGAAAAATGCTGCTGTAAAAGTTGGTTTGATAAATGAACTCCATTACTCATGTATTTTATAAGAATTGCAAAACTCATCAAAAACATGACTTACAAATGCGTTATCACCTCTATGTAGTCAATAAGTATGCGAATTTTTACATCAAAAATTCGTGCTGTTCGTTTCGTTTTTCTTTATTGATTTTGAGAGGGTGATTCCTAACTGTCGTTAGTAGAAAAAATATTTTAGGCTGTAATGCTAATATATTGTAGTAATGTTCCAATTTAATTAGTGTTTAAGAAGTCAACAAGAAATTATTTTTTATCAAACTCAGCGTACTTTATCAGAAATGTTTTAAAACCGTTTCTCTAAACTTCCTGTGTTTTCAAAATGTTACTTTATTTTTTCTCACCTCCATAGTTGGATGGTTACTCAAGGTTCTTCATTATATATCATATACAACAAATCTACAAGGATAGACTATTATTTTACGCAATAAAATTAAGTTTATTATAATTTATTCACTCATTTGCATCGTACCATTCATGAAAATTAAATTTCTCATCGTTTTGAAGATGGAATCGTATCATATTCAGATCTCTTTCAATATAAACAGTCGCTGCTTTGAAGGCTGCGTACGATTCATTGCAAAGATTTTCAGACTGTAGAAAATAAAGAAAGCGAAGTAATACTTGGCTGTAGATACGCATACACAACTTTACAATTCGTGGGGAGGGAGTATTATCCATCCAAGTCTCCAGCTAAGGGTTCATTGCTAAAAGGGCAGTTTAGTCTCCAGACCAACTCGGTATTCATCAAGGCCCTTAAGCATCATTCTCCGGATGGACCTTTGTACTTCCAGTCCGCCTCTGTAGAGGACTACAGAGTAACACGGCTGACTTAGCAGAAACATGCGATGAGATAGTTGTACAGGTGAAGTGCAGGAAACAAAATACATAAACCGAAACACAAGATTTGAAAAAACAAAAAGCAGATACATAACCCAAAAAATGAGATAATAGAGAAAGTAAAGAAATGTAAATACCTTTTTCAACCATACCTCTCGAACGCCTTGACTAATTTTAACCAAAGTTTGTACATATATACGGTGACCATATTTTCTCAGTCAAAATTCGGGACAGATCTTCCGGAATTGAATGCCCTCCCACTTATTTCCGGGTGGTTTGAGGGCGATCCAAGAAAATTCTTATTCTGGACATAAATTTGGTTTAAAAGTTGTATTTTTATTAATAGTTACCTAGACTTTGAAAATACGGGTAATAAGAGCCCCAACTTGAAAATCAGTTATAATTTGATCACTGAAAATAAAGCCATAATTTCTCATGCGTTTTGTAACCCAAGTTTTATGCCTGAAAAATTAGCATAAGCCTATGGATGCTAATTTTTTAAGCTAAAATTGCAATATATCCACAGCTACTCACACATGCGTCTTGTGAAATACCAAAACGATTCCATTTACCTTAATTTTCACTGGTTTCTTCTGTATTGTGTTAAATGAAACATACACGAGTTTTTCTGCAAATTCCGTCAAAAACATTAAAAATATGACATAATTATTAAATAAAAATATATTAGCTTAAAAAATAGTCAAATAGGTTTTAAAATATGTTCCTTAAAATTTATTCTGCTGGATCTAATGGACCCTGTTTGTTCATAGGTTGATGTTGATTTTGTTCTTTTTCACTTTTGCATACATCTTCCTGCAGGATTCGAAATAATTAATTTGAATGATTAGCTTAGGTTGCACACATTTGATTGTCAATACATCTCTGATCTTCATAAACTAGTAATTACCAATAATGGCCTCTCTACGGAAGTATTTATCCCAGGAAGTCCACGAATTCACACATTTTCTTTGTTTTGGGACGGTTATGTCTTACTGATTTAGATCCTTGAGAACCGCTAATCATTTCTGCTCTGCAGTTATAGGTTAGGTGAACTCTGTAAAGAGATTGTGAGAGAGGTAAGAATTAAGTACATACAGCTCATTGAAGATAAGATAAAATGAATTGTATGGGCGGTATCAGCTCATTGAACATATGGAAAGATACAAATGTAAAGTATTTTCAAACAGTATCCAATTCTATTCCAGATCTACCCATTTGGGCTGTTTAATATTAACCCATGGTAGTTGATGCAGTCAGTTAAAGTAGCTCGTTTTATAATGAAATTCGGGACTTTCAATATAATTTTCGGGACACTGGGACACAACCCTAAAATTCGGGACTGTTCCGGAAAATTCGGGACGTATGGTCACCGTATACATTTATCACTTACAACCTGGAAAGAAATACTATAAGGATAAGACACCCTACCCTAGGGGGTGAAAGAGGGTGGAATATAAATCATCATGATTGTCAGATATATCCTTACATGCTGAGCATCCCACACCACAATGAATTTTGCCTACCTCCAACGTATTTGTATTGAAGTTTTTCGTTTAATTTTCATGTTAAAGTGAATAGAGTTAAAAACGAAATTGGTATTCCACACTTAACGCCTCTACTCTACTATGTTGCAAATACTATCTATTGTACGACTCTTCACACTATATAACTTAATATCGTTAAATATCGTGTAAGACCCTGTGAAAACACTGATTCGTCTCTACTTATATAAAATCCACAAAGTTACAGCTTAGGAACCATCAAAACGTGTGTTAAAGTAACTCGATAAAACTGGTTATTCTGATTCTTCAGCAACTGGAATAATTATGATCTGATACTATTAAAAATATTGTGTAAAACCTTGTGGAAATACAATTTCATCATTATTTATAAAATCCATATAGAATGCTATGCCAACACTTGTTACTCATTTGTGTACAGAAAGTCGATATTAAATTTGAAACACTGAAGAAAAAGTAGTCAATTTGAAACACTGAAGAAATGTTTAAAACTTGATAAATTGTTCGAAAATGCTTGTAAAAGAGCAAACATTTATCCTGAGTTGGCAACACGTAAAATCGTAACATTCTGGTATCTTGAGTATTAGCGTCAAGGCACCCATGGCATCCAACACTATCTCTAGAAGAAAAGCATTAAAGATCTAGAGATGGAAGAGTCTGAGAACCACAAAAATGATAACTCATATTTTCAAGAAAATTTAAGCTTTTTCCCGTATTTGTACGAATATAAGTTATGTCTTCATGATCAACCTCTGGTATTGGACATTAAAAAGAAGCTGTGTTTTCAATTTAACATGAAAGTTTATGCCCTTCTTAATTTTTAGGTCTGCTGCCGGCAAGCCGACTAGTCTATTTACCTTTCAACTGGCACCCCCTGCTAATTACATCCTGCGCACTCCTATACCTGTAACTATTACTTTCATTTTATGTATTCGGGACGAGCGTAAGCCATAGTAGTGTTACCGCCCATAGAATTTTATTTTATCTTACCATTTTATGTAGCTTCTTGAGCCATTGCCATATTTATTTTAATCTATGTAATCACAAATACGCCAATTTATACCCACGAAACAAATTTCTAGAAACTCGAACGGCATTATTCTATCATCATGTAACTTTTATTTATTTATTTATTTATTTATTTATTTATTTTTATGAAGTTCACTGTAGTTCTTCTAGAAAGCAAATTAAAAAACAAAAGAAATCTTCTCACATCCCTCTCTCTCTCTCTCTCTCTCTCTCTCTCTCTCTCTCTATCTATCTATCTATCTATCTATCTATCTATCTATCTATCTATCTATCTATCTCTATCTCTTCCACAAACACAGACATACTTATATGCAAAGTTTGAAAAGCACGAATAAGTCAATCGCAATATACACATCCTTTAAAGTAATAATTTAAAGAGCATCACCTTTAGATACATTGGTACTCACACCTTCTATTATTATTTTTTTTTATATGAATACCGAACAAATCAAGAACAATACTGAAATTTTGAAACAAAACTATCTAATGCTTATTAGCATTTATGAAATAAACTTTTTCAGATTTTGAAGCTAGCCTTAGCCTTAGTTTTGAAGATTCTTTTAGACGAGATATCTGAAGGTCGTAACTTAGGATGGCATAGCCCAGGGATTCAAATTTCCCGTTAATAACAAGTAGGGCCTATCTGCAAATTATGAATTAGTTCATTTAATAGAAATTCTTAAGTATTATTTAGTCAATTTTTTTAAACACCATTTTGAATGTCATTGATTGGCTCATTAGTTTTGACTATATTAAAAATGTAGCCTGATTACCAAGGATTAAAACGAATTTGAATTTGAATTTTTAGAGGTCTTCAGGCAACAAGCTGGATGGATGATCATTGGAGAATTTGTGGAATGAAGAAAGTGGGAGGAAACGGGAGGACCCCGAGACTACCCACCCACATGGTATTTGTCCACCACAAAACCACATTGACCGAACCGGGGACTCCACGCATCAGAGCTGAGCGCTCTACCACTGAGCCACCGATCCAGAAAACGGATCCGAAGTTGGTTCCTTTCCTCTTGGCATGTTCAGTTTTTGGCGTTACTTCATCTGTAGCTAAACGATGGCCAAGAAATAGCGAGTCTCTCTAGTTTAAAGTTGTCTAAATGTTGTCCAATGACGTTAGGCCATCTCTAATGCCGAACAGAAGCCCGGTTAGTCCTATACAAATGCATTAGAAGTTTGATCAAAAAAATTTGCCAACACAATCATTAATCAAGTTACAATTTCGCATACAAGTAGCTTCAATGCATAGCTTGCCAGTCAGTGAGCCATAATTTTGCTATACCTTACGAATTAACTTTTACACATTTTATTTATTATTACTATTTTTATTCTTTAAAACTTGTCAACAGTGCTGAATGGAAGACTATTTCAGCCAGAAAGTTGACACATGGCCGAAATGAAGGGAAAAGTGGGGTGAGAAGAGAAACCAGAGAAGCCTTCTTTTACTCACTCTGTGGTGAAGGAAAGGAAGGATGTTTTGGGTGAGGTCTGCTAAAAGTTCTCTTTCTCCACCCCCTAAAGAATGGTCCTGTTACATCGGTGCAGAAAAGGCACAAGTAGTGTCGATATTGATATATATTTTTAGTTTTTTTTTTGTTTTGTTTTTTAGCTAGGAAAAGATTACTATGTCATAATGGAGGAGTAAGGATTTAACTTGGCTCTTTACTATCACGACCATTAAGTTTTAAAGTAATAAAAATTTCATCATCTTATCTTTTTTCATATCGGTGATCCCGCAAGAAATATTGTAGTTTTATTTGGGCAGTTGAATCTCATAGCCGAAAAGCGGTGTGATATCATGTCGATGATACGGAGTAAATATATATATATATATAAATCACAGCCATATATATATATGAGCTCCTGCGTAGCCTAGCCGGTAGCGCGCTCGACTTCAATGCGAGCGGTCCCGGGTTCGATTCCCGGTGGGGGCTCAAAAATTTCGGTGTTGACCCAGCATCGTGAGGACAATTGGGGAGCTGCTGTGAATAAAAGACAGTGGCGATCACAGTGAGAGCTTCGGCTCTCCTCTCCCAACCCGTCTGGTCAGCGTGGGAGCAGTAGACCAACTCCTCCCTTCGGGGAGAGGCCTCATCCACTAGTGGATTGAATATGGCTGTGATTTATTATTATATATATATAATGAGCCGTTTTCCATCCACTGCTGGATGAAGGCCTCCCCCTTTTCTTTCCACATATCTCGGTCTGCCGCTATCTTCATCCATGTAGCTCCTGAAAAACGCTTGATTTCATCTACCCATCTTACATTTGGACGTCGTCTCGGTCGTTTGTTTTCTCTAGGAATCCACTGTAGTACATTTGTCGTCCACCTTCCATCTGTTCGTCTAGCTATCTTACCGGCCCATCTCCACTTCATCTTCTTCGCAGTCTTGATTACATTCTCTACATTTGTTTGTGCGCGAATCCATTCATTTGTCTTCCTGTTCCTCCTAGCATGCATCTCTCCATTGCTCTTTGTGTGACTCTCAATCTCTGAGTCGTTTGCGCATTCAATGTCCAAGTTTCACACCCGTACATCATCACGGGTAAGACACATTGATTATAAACTTTACGCGTCAAACACATTGGTATCTTGCTTTTGAAAATAAGTGTAGTCTTCCAAACGGAAATCCATGCCATTTTACATCTTCTATTTATTTCATCAGTCAACTTAGCATTCGATGTTTTGAGCTGGCCTAGGTAAACATACTCATCAACTATGCCTATTGTCTCTCCGTTAATCTTTACTTCCTTCTTTGCAGCATGTCGATTGTACATTACTTTTGTTTTACTTAAGTTCATTTTAAGGCCTATTTTCGAGCTCTCATCACTCAGTTCTTCCATTCTGGTTTGTAGTTCTTCTGCACTTGAAGCAAACAGGACTATATCATCAGCGAACCGTAGGTGATGAAGATATTCGCAATTATTTTTTATTCCCACTTCATCCCATTATAAATTTTGGAACACTCTCTCCGGAATCGCACAAAACAGTTTTGGAAAAATTGAATCTCCTTGCCTTACCCCCTTTCCAACTTTAAATTTTTCACTTTCTTGATGTAGTCTAATGACAGATGTGGCAGTGGAGTAAGTGTTTCGCAGTAACTTAATGTATGCATTTTCGATGCTTTGATGTTCAAGTGATTTAAGTACTGGTGCCAAGGAGACCAAATCGAAAGCTTTTTCAAAATATATGAATCCCAAATATAGTGGAAGTTCATATTTATTAGTCCTTTCCATAACTTCATTCAATGTTTGTATGTGGTCCATTGTCCAAATCCACGTCGAAATCCGGATTGCAATTTAATAAAAATCTTGTTAGATGTGATTGGAGGCAAAATTGGGAACACGAGACTTCTTTTCTTTGACCACAATCTGCAACATGACTTCAGCAATAATTAATTCTCAGTACTTCTCCCTTTCCCCCTGTTCTTCATCGTCGCATTCATCATGATATTTTGGCTGCGAGAAAAATGCGGAGTGTCGTGAGAACAAACTCTTCTGGAAAACAGACACACATTACATGATTATACAGTATTTTTCGATGGTGTAGACTGTTTTGCCCTGTACTGTATGGCACCAATATTTTTTTCAATTTATTATTATTCATATTCTTCGATTTTTCTTTCATATCCCGCCCCTTAATTTATCCGAATAACACGGTCCAACACTGAATTTCTTTTCTGAAAAGTAATAGGTGATTCTAAGTTTTTTCAGCTGAATTCGAAAATGAAATTCGTTTTCCCGTATCACCTCTTAATTTTTGGAAAAATCGAAAAATGCAATTCAAAATTTCACTTTCCTGGAACTAGCTTGGAAATATGTGCGGGGAGGGATCCTGATTATAATAATGTTAGCCGTACACTTCAATATATTAAACACAAACGTTTATTCATATAAAATGAATTACCCCCCACCACAGTCGCAGACGAAAGGTTTCGTGTGGTGAGAATGAAAATAACAGTGCTACATTTCTGAAAATGCCTACGAAGTGTAAGAACTCTCGTGACAACTTATGTTGTGTGTGTGAACGGATAACTCCAAAACCGAAGCTTACAATTATAACACTTTTATTATTATTATTATTATTTAGCGTATGAATTGAATTTTTCATTTAAGACGACATAAGCAAACCCTCGGTCCGAAATTTTGCTGTAATTCCAGTGTAGTGGTGAGTCTAAGGTGATGGCAACGGGAGTGGTAGCCATTCAGCCCCAACCCGATGGTATAATTACGAAAATTCAAATTCTATATACAAACACTTTCAGCAACACAATTTCTCGTGCCATATCTATTACCCATCATTTTAAGTTCAAATTCAAAATTCTTCGTGCGAACCACTAACAGCTCTCAGGAAGCAAAACCCAAAGAACACTGGCTAAAATTCAGACGCACCTACGTCAAAAGTCGAAAAAAAATCTGAAGGTACTGGAACAGTTTCAAGATTGCGGCCCAGGGTACACTGCAAAAAATAGTTGTATTAATTCAACACAATGTGGTGTCCCAGCGTAACTACCACTTTTGTGTGTTAAATCAACGCAGCACACGGTGTTGATTTTGGTACTGTGAAAAAAATGTTACGGCTGCAGTGAGATTTGAACATGAGTTGCTCAGTTAGAAGTCGAGCGTCTTAGCAACTTTTTTTTTTTTTTTTAAATCTCGTTTATTTAACTTTCATAGTACATTGCGTTTATTTATACAATTGGGACAATTTATTTTTCGTTTATCTTTGTTAACCTACTTACGGACAACACAGTTAAAATCACATCTATGCCCGAGGCGGGATTCGAACCCGCGATCCTGGAGTCGCTAGACTACCGCACTAGCCCGCACGACTACCTGGATCGGCAACTTTGCTAAATCGTCAGACCAAAAAGGCACTAGATGCAAACGATATTTAGTGAACA
>JAGDQP010059846.1:1660-12305 GCA_022664845.1 Lepisma saccharinum | reverse complement strand
TATTTTATCCGGAGAAATCAGGCCTGGCAGAACACAGCATAACAGAAAAACATAGAATTTTATTTTCTGACACTAAAATTATCTCAAAGAGCTCCAATTACTGGGATAGGATAATAAAAGAATCTCTTGCCATACTACAAGAACGTAATAATGTCAACAGAGATACAGGATTTCAACTTAGTCGGACTTGGACACCAGTCATAAAGAAAACATACATGAAAACGACCAATCAGCGTCAAGCTATAGGCCAACCAATCAGAGACACAGATTCTTAAGCTCCGCCCCCTACCGTTACTATATATAGTACACATGAACTGGTCTCAGTATACTTGCCCTGAAGATGAGAACAATGTCTGTTCTTGAAACGTCGGCTCTATCGTCGGACTTCACCTGGCTGATATCCCGAGAACATCTGTATAATATTCGCCGCCAGGAAAGCTTCAATTCTTATTTCGATTTATCAGTTTCAGCTACAACAGCAGCATCGCCTATCTTCCGCGAATTTCGAACATACCAATCGGCACAAACCTCTGTTCAAGCCTACTGCTGAGACAATTCTTTTCTGCAAAGCCCTACGTTAATTTACAAAATAATATCCCAACGGCCACACGCCTTTTAAATTCTACTTTCCCGATAGAGATGCGCAAAAAATAACGTAACTGATATTTTGTAACAGTTAATTTGTTCAGTTGTTATAACTGTTACTAGCTTTGAAAAATAACAATTATTCATAACACCATACATTATAAATCCGTTATAAAGTTATATTTTATACTGTTGTTTTTAAATAACTGTTATTGCTATAACAGTTAGGCGTATCTCCACTTCCTGCCCTAAATCCTGTAACGCAAATCCCACCCCCACTATGGCGGAAGCTCATGTAGTCCCACTACGTATTTCACTCTTAACACACTGGATCATGACTCCCAAAGTCACTCTAATTTCTGTTTCGACAGCCCTACACACACACACACACACACAGTCTTTTCTCCTGTAAATTTCACTTCCTTTCGTGTAGATAAAGTAAACAGAACCCACATTTTGCTAAAATAGAGCAAGGTTTGAAATTTCACCCAAACAGGTTCTTTCTAGTCTAGGGTCATTCCAAATCAATTCAACACACCTTCTCTACCTCACCATCTCAGATTTCTTTGATTTTTTATTTAGTGCTTGTACCCGTGGACTATATCAGAAGTATTTTTTTTTGTGTGTTTAGGTTTACAAAATTCCTTATTACTCATCAATTGTGAGTGCTAGAGGGCTCATTTTAAAGCTCTTGTAACAAGCTTTCGTTTGGTATATCACTTGATAGAATTGCACAAAATTTTGTTACCCGAAGAATATTCCGAAATTTTCAAATTTGCTTTTGTCAAAATCGGGCATCTCAAAAATTTTCAAAAAATTGTTATATGTTGGTCATACTTTCTTACAGCTACCATGAAAATTATAATTTGGGACTATAATGGGATCGCGAGCTAAAAAATGGTTTCGTCATATGCCTGCGGAGGAAAGTAAAAAAAGGCACTTACGATACATAGTAAGAATTAGAATTTTATTTATTGCATTTAGCATTAGGCTTCTAAGGCTCACGCTGGTATAGGATAGAGGACAGGATGCAAGAATAAATCGGCCAGAGCTTAAGTTCAGGGCACCATCGCGATATTTGCTTTGTGTGACCAACGAAAGACACTGGGTTCATTTTATGAATTTCATTAGGAACTAGTGTACGACCATTCCATTGTGACGGGTGTGACATTCGGACAAATCTGACAGCAGTTGTGAATTTTCTGAGGGGCAATCATTGGAGTATTATGACTTTGGTTGATGTTATGTTATTTCGTGTGCATAACTGCTTTTAACAACAACATAAATTAAGTACTCATAAATAGCTGCCTTTCTAGAAAAATTATATTATAAGTTTGACGGGTGGGACACTTGTATGACATGAAATCACGACCCAGTTCACAACATTTAAAAACTCTCTTCGGTATACAGTGAAACTGAACTAATGTGATTGTTTTCCCATTAAGTACACTGTCTTCTGCATTGGGGTATTAGATATTTGTAGATAACTGTATGTTTATTGTATTTAAAAGAATGTTTTTTTTTTTCTGTGACGGGTGTGACACTGTTCACAAGATTATGCTTTCAGGAACATTTTGTGCCTCAAAGACGTTGAAAGTTTACAGATTTTTATTTCAAAAACGCAGTTTATGTAAACAGCCAACTTGTTCTAGCAGTAGTATAATACAAGGGCCTGTAACACAAAACAACTGTAAAATATAGTTAATTTCTCACGGTATGTAGTCAAAAACAGATTCTGTGAAAGAACAAAATGCTTTGGAGATCTCAACTTAATAATTGGAATCAGAACTGTTATTAAATGAAACATATATTAGGAATACTGTAGGTCACCTTATTCTTTAAAACGCTTCCACGTTTTGCATGTTCGATGAACTGGAATAAGCCACAAAAGTACATACATGCCAAAACAACACCAGCGAATATCTGTAGAAAACAAACATCTTAAAATGGTTGGTAGATATCAAACAACTCCTAATAGACACTTACGGCCAATAAATGGCTTAGAGATACTGAAGTGGCTATCATGATCATCTCTTATGCACGTAGCAACAAGTTCAAACTCCGAAGTGGTCAATCAAACGAAGTAGTTCAGAATCCAACTAACGAAAGAACTGTAGGTCCTTCCAAGCCCATCAGACTGTTGAAAAGCTCAACAAGCGATTAAGCAACAACTACTATTAAAAAATTACTGGTAACAACCCAACAAATACAGTGCAAATTGTGTATACAAACTCAACAATAGCACACGAAGGGGTTAGGAATCCACTTAACCAAATACTGTAGGCTAAGTCCTTAGAAATCCATCAGCCTGTTGAAGATGTCAATGTTAATAAAACAACAATGACTATTTAAAAACACACAAACAACACAACAGCAAACAAAGTTTAAACTGTGTATACAACCACAACAATAACAACGGATTATTATTATTGTTATAAATAATAATAGCACTAATCGCAGCACAACAGCTGTACAAAGTGTGTACCAAAAAATCAGGCCAAAACAAACACAGGACACTGTCCGTAACTGGTGGTTCTTAGTTGGGAATTGAACCCAGTACTAACAAATATATATATATATATATATATATATATATATATATTGAAATTATAATCTCAAATATTTATTTACAGTTAACCGCAGGCAAGAGAATCCCAACCTAGGAAATATGTCCTTATACTTTATTGAAAATACGTCTCTTTAAAAAGGATGTAAATATGCACTTTTGGTCACCAGAGGTAGTGCTTCGCCGCATAAATGTGACCCAAACACGCATAAATGTGACCCAAACAGAGGAATTTTCTGTGATGGCTCCAAGGGCTAGTTGTGCTTGGACTTTCGTGTCTCATAATGATGAACATCTCACACGGAAGAAATAACTCCAAAGTTGAAATGGATGCAACTTCTGATTTTTTATACACCAAGCCTCTGTAGGTGCAGATGCCATTAATATTAAAGACTGAAAAGTATGTGACCGGTAGCGCATTGGGACGGTAACCAAAAGGTCCCGGGTTCGATCCTCGGTCCAGTCACTTACTTTTCACTCTTTAATATTAATGACGCTTGGCTTGGTGTATAAAAAATCGGAAGTTGTCTCCATGTCAAGCTACAAGCCGCCGATAGCGTGGGGAAATGAACTGTAGCGCTTGATATTACCATTAACAGTAGAATTGAGTCGGCGTGGTGCCCTCAAAGACTTCAAACCTATTTATCCCAAAATGCATATTCCAAATATGTGCAAGGGATTCCTTAAAGGAAATAGGAATTTCCAGACATTCTTCGGAGTAAATTGTGGATCGAAATAACTATAAATAGGACTTCTAGGGCAATGAAAGTCTCTTTTACTGATAAATACACTAAACATTCATTTAAATGTATGCAATTCTTACTTCCTTTGTTATGCAACCGTGAATCATTAAATAGAAAGTCGTCCCCAAAAGGAGACTTGCTTGAGATATCGACCTGTCTGGCGCAAATGAATTATTCTTACCTTTTGGAAAGTGTTCCCATTCAAGATTATTTCGACTCACCGTTACTTCAGAGATTTTCTGAGAATTCCATTTTTCCTTTGAGGAATCCGTTACGTCCCTATTGCACAATTTTGGAATATGCATTTTACGATAAAGCAGATTTCAAGCCCTTGAGAGTACCATGACGCCTCAGTTCTATTGTTAATGGTATTGAAAATATCAAGCTGTAAAATTAATTTCCCCACGCTTTCGGTGGCCTACAGCGCCGATACGAAGCATTTGTGCACCCTCGATGGTTTCTTATTTTCATGTCAGCAATCACGTTTGCAACACCATGTGTAAGACAAAGTAAAGATATATTGTAAATTTTCCAAGACCAATAAATATACACGTTATTCATTTCTATTCATGGCACATCTATCCGGTTCCTGATTACAATGGGACCGGGTACCTGGATCTCGGCATCAGGACCTGGAGTCCTATCTTCTAAACAGTAACTAAGGACCCGAATCTGGTTGCTGCAATCGAGTACCCGGATCCGGTTTTGAGAACTGAGAATTCAGAAAACTTAAATTACAAGAGCTTTAAAATGAACCCTCTTTAGCACTAACCATTAATGAGTTGTAAGAAATTTTGTAAATTAACAACACGTAAAATTTAACTATTTTGGTGGCTTTTGAACGTTAATAAAACAGAAACCACTGCGTCAAAAAATATAATAATTTTTTATATACTTCACGGGTACAGGCAATTCACCAAAAATGATAGAAATCTGAGATGGTAAGGTAGAATTTTGTTTAAAAGAGTGTTGATTTGATATGGAATGACTCTCTAATATGACTTAAGTACAAAGTTCCATGTATGTGTTGGGGGCTGCGCATTGTGTTGTTCCGTGTGATTTATTTAGGGTTTTGTTGAGAAAGGGGTAAGTGTAATCTCAAAATATACAAGTAATCTGAAATTTATATTAAGTAATTCAGATTCAGTAATTATGAACAAATAAATACATTCCTGCGTTGAATATAAGCGACTCGCTATTGTTAAGCTTAATGGCCCACCTTAGGTACACTCATGCTCAAAATTTTTTTCGCATGTCTTTATTTGACAGTTTTTGACAAATAATATTTTTCTCCTTGGATTCTGACGTTCGCTTAGTTGTCATACTTATGACGTATGTAAAAACGAATCTTTCCTGCAATTTTTTCACAAAAATATTAATAAATAACGAAACTAGAAAGAACAAATTAAATATTGAGAAATTGTCGAAAAAAATCTAAGTCAAAAAATCAGAAATTTGACAACATAGAGAAATTCGCAGGGAAATTTAGAGGGAAAAAAGGAAAATTGTTTTCGCTCGCCGAAACAGTCCATATCTTCAGTACTATCTGAAACTGAAAATAGAGAAATGTTCACTCAAATGAAACATTACGCAAACAAAGGTTACAGATATAATGCATGCGCTGTATAATCGTGTGACAGAAACTATTATATTCCCCGAAATGCAGCGAAAAGTTTATAAATTCTCATTTAACTTTCGAAGTGAAGACTGTCAAATAAACGGTGTATCAATGAATGCTTATCAAGATGTTATACCACAACGTTCTCGTGGCGTAGTGGTTGAGCTTTGGATTTGTGGTGTAAAGGGTCCTCAGTTCGAATCTCCTCCCATCCCTAAAATACATTTTTAACGGGGTTATTAATTTTTGTAGTTTGCGAATATATTTTTCTTTTTTGTATTCTCACATTGCTTATAGCATTGTCTTTTTTACATTACGAGTAGACACTCAGATAAGTGTAAGTGTTGTGTAGTATTAAATTCAAAAACAGTAAATATATGCTCAAAACTGTATTCTCATGTAAAGTTTAGCAACAGATTCTATGAATGCATGTGCTCGAGAGCAGTTACACTTGTAATATGTAAGCCCAACCCATATTTAAAATTAGTCGTGCACATTACACTTCGAATTCCCAATACGTATCAGAACGTTATATGCATAAATGTTACTTTCATCTTATTTATAATATCATTGTCTAACCCTTGATTTAGTTTTCGAAAGGTAACAGTGCAAAATGCCTACAGGTTTCTAGATTATTCTATTATTATTATTATTATTTAGTAGTAGTGAGTTTTCGCAGATAGTGATATAGAAGATGAAATTAAAACGGAAGCTATTGTTCTTTTGACTAGTTAATTCCCCAGACTTCTGATAATTTCCAGTTGGCAGAATGCAAAACGTCTAATTTAGAAATAAACTATATTTTATGTAAGGATAAATATGTTTACGTTATAGATATAACTAGTGTAATTTCTATATTCCACTTCAGCATTTTTTTTTCGTTATCATAATTCTGGGTAGCTGAAGTGGAAGAGAGTCTTTTTTACGAGCTTTTTTTTAAAAAACCAGAATGAGTACTTCATGCGTTGTAGTAAAATAGGAATAACGTGTTGGTGAAACGTCCTGTTATTGAACGGAATATTCCTTTCGTGCTGAAACGCAGAACTGTCCATGGAAAAAGCGGCAAAATGATTGGAGAACCATTGTGTCTTGTGAGATTTACAACATTAAACTAGTTTTTTCTCGGAAAAACATTTTTGTGACATTCCTTGATTTTTCCCCTTACCATTCAAATATGAAATTTATGAAAATTGGACTTGTATTGTGAAATTATCTCAGAAATATCCATACCTTCAATCTCAGTACAAGTTGAGTGGAAATTCGCAACCACTGAGAATACCATGCTATTCCTTGGCTAATTCTAAACAAGATTACTCTCTGCAAAATATTCTTACGATACTCACACCCAAACATCTAGATGCCAAAAATTCAGATCGTAACCAAACATTGTATATCGAGTAGGAAGGTATCTAACAAAAATCGTACAATATATTTTTTAGAAACTGCCGTTCAGTAGGAAAGGAGAAAATGATAATTAATGAGCGCAATCTGATGTACAGAAAGTAGAAGCATTACTGTAAATATTCGTTCGAGTAGCTCTGATGGAGCAAGAGGTAGAGCGTTAGACACGACGATTAAGATAGTAAAAATGGCGGAAGTCGTCGTCAGTTGAGCACAGGGATTGGGGATAAGATAAAATGAATTTTATTTGTAAAGACGCTTGTATCAAATAGAAAATGTACATGTGGAATAGAATGTTAACAGCACTTTCGCGTATACCCACCACTAACCGGGAGCTGTGCTCCCCTCGGCTAACACCGCCCAACTCTCTTCCGACGCACCGTGTCTCCCTTCCACGCCTCGCTTCGCTTGATGTGCATCCAGCCCTGGTTTATTTATATACATCCTAGCTTTCAGTAGCTTCTCAAGCAATTATTAATAATAAACATGAACATATAAAAATATATTTTGAAAGAAAAATCTTGCCCTCCGCCGGGATTTGAACGCGGGTTTTTTATTTCGTAAGCACTTCTACTACACCACGCTAGGAACTTGCAATCGGTGTTTTCGCCGTTGTATTTACAGTTCACGTGTTACATTAAGAACCCAAGTGACGTGTCTTATGATGATGACTTCCGGCGTTTTTACTATTTTAATCCCCATCTAAGCGTTAGCTTACAGTGCGAGACGTCCAGGGTCGAGTCCTGTTGCGACGTGATTTTCCTTTTTACTATTTCCGTAGCACCTGTGTAATTGTCATATTCTACAATATGCTTTCGACAGGTAAAATAAATGATATTTCTTTATAGATTATGGTATTTTTATTTTTACATTATTTATTTAAAATTGCGAATTTATTTTCATATTGTTTCTGTTCTTTATGTGAACACATTTGTTCTAGGTAAATTAGCAGATTTTAAATAAATGGTACAAAAAGAAAAATGTAAATGAAAAAACAGAAAGCTATAAAACAATAACATTCACATTATATGTCAAAAGCGTATTGTAATATATAACATTTGCACAAATAGAACAGAAAAGAAAAATACGTCGCGAGCAGGGCTTAAACCCCGGCTTTCCTACCGTAAGCTAAGGCTCTACATTTTGTTCCACTAGAGCTGCTGGAAGGAACGTTTATAGTAATGCTTCTACTACTCTCCGCACGTCAGATCTCTCTCATTGATTATCATTTACACATTTCCTACTGAAGGACAGGTTCTAGAAAAAAAAATGTAGGATTTCTGTTAGATACTCTGTCGATACACACGATCTGAATTTTTAACATCTGGATGTTTTGGTGTCAGTTAATTAAAGGGAAAATTTTGTTGGTTGACAACAATGTAAAGCGTATAACAACTAATGGTCTATCAGCGAGACTTCTCCGACTACGTGACAGGGAGACTGTAGGATGCCTGCCTACAAATTTTCAGACCTTAGTTCAATATCGGATGGTAAGAAAACAGTCTTTTTCAGTCTACAAATTGCTTCATATGTAATTATAAATCAACTGAGACCCGCATCTGAGATTTTGTAGGACAGTAGTCTATACATCTACTGTCACACTGTCGGAAGCTTCGCCTCTGGTCTATCAAATGTTAAACCTATACATTTTACAGGGCAGTCAACATTAACTATACTTCCTCTTAATTATTTGAAAACTACGTATATCGTAGGAAAATTTTGGAAAAAGAGTTTATGCCTCAGAATTTATAAGGGAATAACATGACTAGTCTCCATGGGAGCGAATTTTTATTTATTTTGTATAAGATGCTTGTATACTTCGCTGTGAAACATAAAAAACCAGGTTATAAATGTTCAACAAGTGAGGCGAGGCGGCCGAGGCCTTGTCGAAGGACTGTGCAGTGTGCACATATGCTACCACCAGGCTTCGAACGTCCACTTTGAATGATGCATGTCGTTGTAAATGTTTCGCTTAAACCTTTCGAACTACACCTCAACAGCTCTCGTAGCTCTAATAGTTGCTGAGTTTTAAGTTGTCAACGAACCGATCGAGATGATCTGTGCAGCTTCGAACTCATCTTGCCGAGACTTTTCGAACCACACCTCAACCACTTTCGTAGCCCTAGTATTCCTGAGTTGAAAGTTGTCAAGAGACTGACCGACGGAAGCCTTAAATTCATTTATATTCAAGGCTACTACTAAATCCTAAAAAGAATAAACATGAATAATGATGATATTCATAAAGTAAAGAGATTCATAGACAAGGATTAGTCATCTTGGAACTTCGCATATCAGCCAAGTTGTCTACAGTATTGGTTAACTCATGTAATCGGGAGAATTAGCCTGTGTGTATAAAACAATTGAACCCCTCCATTTTTCTTCTTTCGTGCGATTAGAACCGAATACCAATCAACATTGTGGCCAGAAAGTCCCTTTACACCTGAACTAAATGCGTGTAACAGTGTAAGATGGTAAGATATTTAAGATTTGAACCTCCCATCCTGATCATTGATATGGCAACAGTGCTTCTTACGTGAATTGCAACGTGATTGCCGCGTAACTGCCACGTGACTGTCCAGGGAGGAGAATAAAGTCTGCGCGTTGACCAGTTCATTGTGTCGCCTTTGCGTGTTTGGTAAAGAGCAATGGCGGATACCAGCGACTTCACTTTGGAGGAGCGCTTAGTAACAAGTGTGTGGGTCCATAAATGTTAGCACAAAAACGAAAATATGAGACAGGTGATGGATAGGCTTAGGCTTCGTGAACGGTTCGGTTAAGAGCCACCAAATCGTCAGACTTTGATCACGTGGGAGAAGAAAGCTTTTCTCCTGGGAAGTGTTTTGGATGCCACCCTGCAAGTCGACCAGAAAGCGTGCTGCAGAACTTGAAATCAAATGGAGCACAATGCAGCTCCACATGAAAATGGACTTAGGCCTGCAAGCATTCCGGTCAATGGCCATCAATGAACTAACGGACGATGACTTAAACCGCCGGCAGGAAGCATGCAGGATCTTGTTGGAGGCCTTCCCCAACATTCCTGCTCGGAATTGCATTCTTTTTTATGAATGTGCAATTTATCGGAGTTCGCGGGATAGGAACATCTTCATATGGGAATGGAAAACCCATATTTTTACCAACAAATTGAGAACAATCCTCCGCACGTCATGCTTTGGGCGGGGATGACTGAAGAACACATCTTTGGTCAGTACTTCTTTAAGGGTTCCCTGACCCAGGTTACTTATCTGGAGATGTTGAATGACTGGCTTCTTCCACAGCTGCAAAATTTGGGCATCAACGACACTGTTGTTTACCAACACGATGGAGCTCCCACCCGCTTCGAACTTACTGTTCCTGAATGCCTGAACGAACTGTTCCCTGGCCGGTGGATAGGACGTGGGTCCCCAAATTCACCAACCCCTTATCCTTGGCCGCCTCGAAGTCCGGACCTTAGGTAACCAGATCCCTGTGGGGGGATCATTAAATCATACGTCGGGAAGAAGCGGTACGTGGACAGTGATGTTCTGCGGACAAGTGTGCTTGAAGCCTTCCAGCATGAGACACCGCAGCTGTTAAAGCGGAGGAGTAGGAGGACATGGAGGCGTATCAAGGTGTGCAGGGATAATGGTGGTGCTCAGACGAACACTTTTGGACAAATAACTGTGTTATTAAAGTGTTATTCAGGTTGCAATGAAATTATTGCACGTGTAAAGGGACTTTCTGGCCACCCTGTAT
>JAGDQP010059845.1:2028-12305 GCA_022664845.1 Lepisma saccharinum | reverse complement strand
AAGCGAAGAGTCCTGTCGTGTATAATTGCACATCTCTCGACCATTTCTTTGAATTTATCGTGAACTGCTGCATTAAGTTTCTTATAACTGGGTTTTTGCCTTTTTTTCTCATATTCAAAGAGGATGTTTTTCGATTGAATTAATCTATACTGTGACTTGACAGATGAAAATTTGCTTCGTTTCTTTTCCGGGTTCTCATTGTGTGTCCAAAACATGTAAGCTGCTTCTTTATAATCATCGTCCAAGATGTGTTTTTGTTTTTTTGGCGAAGGCTGATATTCTTCACCTGAAGAAGCTACAGGTGTCGGAGACTCTTGATGTGTTTAAGAGCCTTGCGATGTACTTGGTATTTCCTCATCAAAGACGTCATCACCGTAGTCTCTATCATCGCTTTCATCACTGTCACCAGCAAATCCAAGAGTTCTAACTTCTATGATTTCCATCTTGTCCTCAAGTATCTCCACTATTTGTTTGTACAATGAATCTTCATACCTATTCATTCTCCTATTAACAAATCAATATTTCTCATACAGAGCATGAACGATAGCACCTGCTTCCATTTTCTGGAACGAAAAGAAAAAAGAACTTTTATTGACATCAATAACAGGAGCAAACATGCACAAGGACATTCATACACGAATAAAAGAAAGCTGGATATCAGGCAGAGAGAGGGATATCATTCTACACATTACATTAATTGGGAGCAACGTACGACGTATTGCCATCGGGATAATCAGCAAAACATGGACATCACAAGCAGCTAAATTCGCTTTCTATTTGAACTTTGACCCGCCATAACCTTGTTATTACTGAAGCTCTGCAGCTAGGATTTCACAGGTGTACTATACTCGTCACTAGCTTCAATTTAAGGTATCACTTGGTGAGCAACTCGAGTCCTCACTTCGGGGACTTTACTTGTAAGTACTGTGCTCCTTCAATGTTCGCTCGTGGAAATCTGACTACTAAGTGTGCTCCTCTCCTCAAGGAATCTAAAGTATATTTAATCAACTTTTGCTGAGTTGTTCTTGGTTGAACGTGTCCTGTCGCGTCGTGGCCCCACGCTACATACTGAAAATGCCAAAGACAAATACCTAGCAACTCTGGAACATGCAGGTATTGTTACACGGTTCATTCTTAACATTCACTATCCACGGAACAGAAAGATTATCGAGATTTCCTTGTTTCTTGTAAAACTAATCAATAGTCCTGGTCTCAGCATATTTCACAGTGTTCCAAGTTCACTTATATGTGATTATCCTATTAGTGGCAATGCCCCAGAGCGCATCGCCTCTAGTTCCAAAATAGGCTGTCTATGAAGTATCATGGATCTGACAGATTAACTTTTTTCAGTACGGTTGGACCTACGTACTATTTAGTCGTTGGCCATAATGTTGTCTTTAAAAGCAATGCTCTACACATGGCCGATTATGTGGAATTCGCTGTTTTAATAAACGGAATTACGTATATTTTGACACTAGTTTTATATAAAAAACCGTTATCTTGATCTTTCATCTGTCTTTATTTCAATACACGTTTTAATCTATCGTCTTCATTTATAGTTGAAAATTTCCCACTCGCCTCCGGCTGGATTAGAGCCTACAACCTTGCGATTTCTTGTTCGGTATTTTATCCACTCTGCTATGATAAAAGTGAAAAACAATTAAATAAT
This sequence comes from Lepisma saccharinum, assembly GCA_022664845.1. Classification (NCBI taxonomy): domain Eukaryota; kingdom Metazoa; phylum Arthropoda; class Insecta; order Zygentoma; family Lepismatidae; genus Lepisma; species Lepisma saccharinum. The sequence goes on along the minus strand of JAGDQP010059845.1, from coordinate 10,636 downwards.
TTATAAACAGATTTAATAAAACACACAATGTTTTAAACCAAAAGTCCCAAATGTGAAACATGCAAAATAGTTTTGCTTGTTGACATTGTTCATTATAACGATTATTAAGAAGACATCTTTGGAATCAAGTACTTGGAAAATGGGACTCACATTGAAAACAGGGAATTTATAAAATATGAAAATAGAAGCTACTAATTTCTGGAAATACTTTATGGATTACGTGGTATGATAAGTATATGTCTCGAATTAAGTAAAGAATAATCTTGAGATGCTTTATGAATACAAATAGTAATAAAGAAAAAGACAAACCTAGTTGGCCATCCTATGTTTTGTACGTATTTAGAATATCGGTATTTCTTGGGTAATTCCTTAGCTATTACACCCTTTACAAGTTTCCAAACCTACTAGTTTACACTACTGGAAGATAAAGTTTCTCTCAATATTATGCTACGGATGCATCTTTAAAGGATAATACGTCGAATATGCACTTCCTTAACTCAGACATGGAATGTGGTGACACAAACAGGGGAAAGTTTTATACATGTTACTTTTGTATAACACGAGTTATAAACATACAAAATAACAAAAAATAATGAATATACAATGCGACTATTTTTACAAAACATTTTCTAAATTTTGAATTTTATTTATGGCCTTTAGGTATTTAAGGCTTAGGCCGGGATAGGGGAGGGGAAGGTGTCGGCCAGGGCCTATGACAAATCATTTTCTGTTCGTGCATCTATCAGTACTGGCGCCCACGAGAATGTTGTAATGACAGGCACTATTTTGCTGCAAATTTAGAACGGAAATCAGATAATCAGTGTCCAAATGCCATTTTCAATTTCCTTCAACTGGAAGCGAAATTACACCATTTGTGCGTTGGTATTTGGTTATAGAAACAAACATTTTACCTATGTATGTTTTAACATATTATGTATGGTTGGCCTTAGATTTTATTTGTTCCCAAAATGTTACAACCGTACACAAGTTATCCGTCACGTTAGTTTTCCCACATTAGACCACTATTGGCCTATCTGGTGTTTTTGTGGTTGGGCTATGATTGGAAATCCAGCCCACCATAAAACAACGTTGCCTACACAACAGTGTACATTGGTTGAACGAAGCATGTTAGTTGGGTATACATAGGTCATGATTTCACACAGTGGTAGTTAAACATTACATCCTTCTTGACACCACAGTATAATATTGCACTCTTTCTTCCAGTCTCTGAACGTTTAAACGAAACATTGGTTTCAGCTATTGTATCTGAAAAATCTATCAACTTAATTATTAACTAAATAACGCATACAACATCACTAAACTTATCTCTTTTTCACAGGGTCTCGTTGAAATTTTGCAGATTGTTATGAAAATGGGTTAACAAATTTTTCTAATATTCATTCTTCTAACTGTCTCATTTGATCATACCTACCAAAAAATGTTTCTGCCAGTTAAAAAACATACAAAGAAGAGATGACTATATATCATTCATGTGATGCAAAACCTTGCCGGCGTATAGTTCGATAACCATAATAAATGAAGAAAGTATCTCATTGGATAGAATTAATTTAGAAAGAATTCATGCATGCGTTGAGGTACAATTGTTTACTATGTCAATACAAAACAGTTCATTATATCGTAGGAGCCATGATTTACGTAACATATGAGGTACTACGCTGATAGTTCTTTTATTTGAAAATATTGAATTTTTGAAAGCTTTGATGTGCACAAAAAATGGTGAATTTAGTTTGGACACAAAAACAGGTTTTGTGATTATCTTGACGTCACGTGTTAAAAATGTTGAATAAATGTCCGATATTATTTCATATTAGATTGTCTCTGGGGATATTGAACGTTGTTGTAATGGTACAGCAAAACTATTTAGGGCAATCAACCAGGAAATTGAATTTAAAAGATTCCCAGTTTACAGCTGTAAATACAACCCTTCCACAAACAAATTCTCTTCCACTAATTTCAGTTCTGAACCGGAAAAGAAGTACAGAAAACTTATGACGATTATACCACATCAAGTGAAACATCTTAATGGTTATCCTACATCAATTTCAGGCTTGAATAACTTTCTACCAACTGTGAAAGTGATCCCAATGGGTATAAGTATATGTCGGTATCATGGATTCTTTGGACATTTATGTTTGAACATTTAATACATTATATGAATTTCACTCCTGTTCATTCATCAACATACAGTACTGCAACGTCTCCCGTACAACTTGCAAATGACACATGGACATCCCATTTAGGAGATTTACAAGTCAGGCAGAGATAGGCAGAGATGGTCATTCAAATGCTTTCCAAAATTTGCGTTTACGTTCCTTGTGTTTCCGCTTGTAATGATTGTACATAGTCCAAAACCACTACCCAACTGGATGAATATAGCTACCATTTCTAACAGAAAAGTGACTGATGATTTTTGCTGCGTTTCCTGTATTGTATGTATACATGATTATTTTTCTTCGTGCTAACAGTTCAGCACAAAGCAAATGTAAAACTTTATTGATCTCGCTTTCGTGTTCTTACAGATATCCGTGAAACAACCTCACAAATATTTTGAAAGTTGTGGGGCTTAGAAGCAAAAGCTGCAATCTCCATTTTTTGGGGGGAGAAACCGAGATTTTGATGAAGTGTATACATTGAAGTGTCTAATGAAGGTATTCTTTTTGTATTTTGTAGTGTTTTGCGTAGGTACCACAGCAAAAAGTACCCATATACTATTATATTTAACACCATAAATGTATTTTGGCTCTTCTGCAAAATTTTCTGAAGTGTAGATTATAGGTTTTTTCTTCTAAGCCCCACTTTTGTTCTATCTGTGGGTACAATTTTCACTAATGATACCGTCATTGTACCAAGGATCTCTGTTATCATATGTTCCTAAGTTTTATCCACAAATTAAAATTTTTAAGGAGGCTGCTTTTGCGTGTATTTGTGTTATTAGTTACGATGCGTATCGAGATCGTTTTAAGTTCAGTTCCATTACCTTTCTCAGGAAACTCTATGATTAATGTCAAACACCAACATCTGGAAAACATGGCTTTTATGAATTTATGGAAACGCCAGAAGCTGCTTACGTTGCAGCTAAATACGTTGTACCATATTTTCCTTATCTTTTACCTACGACTTACAAGTGATCTACATTCGGAGTAATTGAAGAAAGCATTGGATTAATACTGAGCTCCTTCTGTGTGGTGAAGAACTTCGCTTGCCTCGACACAGTAAATGAGTTGGTCATGAGATTTGAGGTTGGATTAGTACACAAGAGCCACGAAGATACAGTAGCAGAGTTAAGTACTGGTACTAGCCAAGCTCTACAGTGTATATATGTCCGAAAGTCACGTAGTGGTATTAAGTTTAAGTGCACTGTGTTCTTGCTGATATATTCTCATTTGTGGTTTATCAGTAGCAACTTTCATGTTTGTTTAAGAAAAATATTATTACCCTAGATAAACATGATTAATCGTAAACTGAAAGAGGAGTTTAGTTCATTGTGCTGGTGTTTGTATCGATTTTACAATATAAGATAGCATTAAACTTTCTCTTCCTGGACTGCACAGAAATCTTCCCCGTGTGCTGATTAACTTGCCATGAGTGATATTTATAATACAAGTTGTTTCTATAGAACAGAACAAACTTTCAGAGAAGAAACATGCAATGGAGTTATCATCAACCACATACATTTACACAACGACAATCCCGGTGACTTAATTATATTTCGCCAAAAACTGCCACTCTGTAAATCCAATTAGCAGTAAACGTTTAATCCGTTCTATATTAGTCAAATAAGACATTAGAGAAATTGAGCTAAAAAATAAGTTTCGAAAATAAATGGATGATTTATCCTGGTCATTAATCTACTAAAAAAGAGTCTGCACTTTCTGTCCCTCAGTGACTGAAGTGGGTTTTAGTGATATGGAAGTACATTTCCAATGGTTGAAAAATGGGTGGGGTTCAATAAGAACTCATTGTTGAGATATTGAAACTTCTTTACATTGTACCGCCGTAAGTATCTTACGAGATAGTTTAGCTGCTGGTTAGCTAGAGCCCAAGGGTAAAACATTGGCTTCTAAAGTTGAAGACGCGCATTCAAGTCACGATATGGTTTCTCATCATCATCATTACGACTAACCACACCATTTATTATTGTCAAAATGACCTAATTTGTCAATTATCACTCTAGAGACTATTATGTATAGTTTTAATGACATTGCGTAAAACAAGTTTAATACATTAGTATAACCTGCGTTACAAAAATATAGGTTAGAAAACAAAATAAACTATAAATAATATACAAAATAGAAAATGAAATAGAGACAATACATTCTGATGGCAGCTTTTCTCTCCATATTTGGTACATGACCGTTCTACTTTATTTTATACACGATGCATTATAATACATGACAATATAATTAATTTCTGCACCGTGTGCAACAAACGAAAGTTTAAGTTTATGCAGGTCTAGTGCAAAATAGGTGTAATTTACATTATAAAACACTTGTACTTCCATTAGTTTTAAAGTATAAAAAGAGCATTGTAACATAGTTTCTAAAATAAGGTCGCGCAATTGAAAACGAATAATGATGTGCATTTTGGGTGCATCTTCTCTTGAAATATTTTGTAATCCAGTTTGCATAAGGAACCAATTATTTTGAATTCGTTTAAGAATGTTCTGCACCCGTCTAAAAATGAAATATCACAAGGTTAGTATATTCCAGTACACTTTGGCAACCGACAAGGCTTCGGCTTGAAATGACAGTTACAGACGAGCAGGATATCCTTATATTTCTTATTCTTATTATTCGTTCCGCTTGTCACTACTGTTCTTTCGATTTGTTTTGAAGCACATTCATCAATATTTATAAGATCAGATGGCGAACAATTAATATAGCAAATAAAACTATAGTAATCGAAGAAAATTTGAGGGCTTTGAACTTTAGACGACAGCTTTTTACTTCTACAGAGCATACCCTAAAATCTAACCTAACATGAAATAGTAAATTCCTAGGGCCCGCAAAGCCACCCAAGAGAACTTCTAGCCAATCTAGGTTACTTTCTTCCTTAGAATGTGTAGTTGAATTTGAATATATGAAGTGTTGAATATTTCTATGAATTTGACATGATTTGGTATGAGCTAATTTTTAGTAAAAATTTATTGAGTGATTTATATCACAAGTATTTTTTTATTAAATTTGGCTATTTTATTTACGAGTTTTAAGCAGAAATATCTAAAAGAAGATTTGGTTAATTATTGTTTATGATTAGGTACGAAAGGGTTGAGTTTTGATTGGTTTATGAACTGGAGATGATTTCTTCTTCCTCATAGTCATTTTGAAAACACAAGTGGCCTTGTTTTAATTATTATTTATCCTTCTCACCCGTGGAATGTTTTTTATGTTTTCGATCTAATTTTAATTTGATTTAATTTTAGATGTTTTGTTTTTGTTTCATCTGGTGATGGTTTATCATTGTTAGTTTCTGATTTCTGTCTGAATGTCTATTTGCCAACATAAAGATGACCATCAACCGACTGTGAAATATTTAGGTGGGACTGCAGCATCTCTTCTGACGCCCAATTGATGACAGTATGTAGCTTGTGAAATGAATCATAAGGTAGAGCTAGACATCTGTCAGAGACATAAGGTAGTCTAGAGTTAACACTGTAAACACCCACTTGACCAAGGTTGATGTGCATGAATTCTTGTATAATTTCATTTACTGATGATTCTATCTCTAGAGTATCTATCTGTTATTATTTCGCTTTGTCTTTTAGTAATTCTATGTACGTTTTGTTGGTCTTAGTGGTTCTAAATATTTTCTCCGGATTAAGCGAATTGCCCTGCAGTGGGCACAGGGGACAATTTGATGCTGCTGTTCGATGTCCCTTGCATGTAGCTCAATAATTTTTATTAGATGTGATTTTACAGTAGTAGCTTGGGTGGGATTCCCCACATTTGTAGTAGTTTTCTTCAGTTGGGTAGGCTTTCCCGTCATTATATTTCACACAGCATCTGAAAGGAAGAGGTCTGGCAGTAGTCCGAGAATCTTCCACCGTTTATTTGAAGTATCCAATGGTAAGTCCATTTGTTAATAAATGGGTAACCAGAGCTGGATCCCTCGTGAATAGATTAACCAACGATAGAGGTCCTTGTTTTTAGAGCATCGATCTTTGTGTTCGTAGGGGTGTCCCTGATTACACAAGTGAAAGTATTGGTTTTGATTTGTTGAGGTTCATTTCATTATTCCTCGTAAGCATTCATTTTGGCCGTTTGACCAAAATCTGCTTCTTTGAAAATATTTGTAAAACTTTCCTTATTTTGCTTGTTTTTGAAATGCATCCTGATACTGTGTGGCGTTTAGTAGGGAAATATGTCATACTAATGTTCAGCAGTCTAGATGTAACTCTTTTGTAGAATGAAAGTTGGTTGAAAAGATCTTGTTTTAGATTTTCTTGTAACGCTTTTTCAGTTGAATTTTGAATTCCTTGCTTGAGATTCTTATTCCCTGATCGATTTTCTTATACTTTCTCGGTTGGATTTTGTCTTGATTCTAAGTATTATTTTGTATGGCGAAATACAATCGCCTTAAACATGACAGACATTTCATAAATGTACTTTGGTAGATTTAATTGTGTAAAATGTTTCCTTATATAAATATTATGTAAATGCTGTATAAGAAACCAGAATAAAACCACACATACCATGCTTATGTAATGCCTTTCACCCTGAGTCGTTCTTTACCCTTCGTGGCCTAAGTTTACTCATGGTGACTGAGAACGTCCCAAAACGTGGAGTCTCAACACCTAAGAAAATTCTAATAGTCTCTAAATGATACTTAACTTGGTTACATGCATAAACCTCGATTAGTGACTCAAAAGTACATTCAGAGTTCAAAAAAAATTAAGTGTTCACTCAGATATTAAATTCGAAAATATGGCTACAACACTTAATCGGGATGGCATGACTAAATAGCTATATGGCGTTAAGACAGTAAAAGGAATTACGTGTAGGTAATTAAGAAATTAGTCTGTGAACACTAATTATGTCAGTAGACATCGATGAAATAAAGTGAAAACAGCGTTGAAATAAAGAAAATCGTTCAGACTTATTGTATTTCTAGTTATTCTAAGATTTAACTAATCAATTAAACCATAAAATATATTTTCCTTTAATTTGATTAAACTCTCACTTGCATTTATAGAAAACCTTTAATGTAAATACACTTCTAAATTATCAATTACCTATCGATCTTTTCACGGCGGAACACTTACACTTAAACATTTCATTTTTAAGTAAATTTTTAAACTTTGTGCATTCATAATCTACACTCTTCATCCCAATCATCTGGAACCATTGATCGAAGCAGCCTGTAGAATTCTGCAATGGGACATAACATAGAACAGCCTGGAAGTTGAAGAGCTTGGAACTCTGATTCATTGGTTGCACTTTTTCTGAAGAGTAACTTGAAACAGAAGAAAGAGAATTGTAGAATGAGCGTTACGTTGTAATAAATGATATTTATTTTTTGTCTCGAATAACACTAAAAAGGTTAAGCCTATTAGGTTATCTTTAACACCTAACAATTACCCTAACAACATCTCTAACAATTACTGATGACTAGATATTTTACAAAATACGCTTATTGACAAATAAATGGTTCATATGATCATAGTCTATGAAATTCTTTTAAAAAAGAAATGTATGTATATGCAACTTATATATATACGTACACAATAACCATTCATATTCCTAAGGTACTTAACAGAACAGATTGTAATACGAAGGTACACTGCTCGCCATTAAAAATTCGACACCAAAAAGGAGGGAAGATAGCTGTCCTAAATTTGGCAGATAGATACCGTAATCTGCAAGTAGCAACTGATTAAAATTACCTCTTTGTTCGATGAGTGACAACGTGGCGACACCGGAACAGAACTGCCGAAGGTCAGTAGCCTGTCGACCCACCATGGGCGTGCAGAACGGCTGCAACATGGCGAGGCATATAGAGGCTCATCCGTTCTATAAGCCCTTGGATGTCCTACTGGAATATGGTAATGCATGCATCTTCGAGCGATGACACAGTCCATCAACTGTAGCTAGGGAAGGTCGAAGGCGTGAGACGGACCAGACGTGTTCAGTAAGTGAGGGATCAGGTGAACGCGTCGGCCAAGGAAGCAGGAGAAAATTGTGTCCAGCCATGAAGGCTAGGTCGTCACGATCCACATGAGAACGCGCGGTATACTGCTGGAATATGGTCCATGGCATGGCCCGCACTAAAGAGATCACAACCGGGTCCAACATATTGTCGATGTATTGACTGATCACATGGCCGTCAATACGTAAAAGACAAACGGACACGGAATCATATGGCACCCCACACGATACACCCAGTCCCCAACCGAAGTCGGGATTCAACGCAGGTGTCGCTCAATCTAGTACCACGGTAGCGCCAGATACGGATGTGGCCATCATGATGCTGCAGACAGAAGCGGGATTCGTCTGAAAAGAGGATGTCCTGTTGAAACGCTCCCAACCCAAGATCCCAAAAGAGGATCACACAGACAAATAGGGTCGCCAGGAGCCTAGAGTACCCACGC
>JAGDQP010059844.1:0-12305 GCA_022664845.1 Lepisma saccharinum | reverse complement strand
ATTAGATTCCACACAAGTAAAATTCTTAATCATCAACCACCCCTACCAAAAATGTATCCCAAAACTTTCATCCAAAATCTCAGATGAAGACTTGTATCAATCAATCGCAAAGAAGATATACCAAAAACTGCTACTTAAACTCGGCTCAGTTGAACAAGCTTCGTACTTAAAATTCAAATTTCGAACCCCAAATTTAACAACCACAATACTAAAAAAAAAAGATAATCCAAAGTTCAATTTAAACTTCGAAAATATGGAATTACTCGTAGAACAATTCATTTTCAGCACATTTAAAGACCGCAGACCAATTTCAGTCAAAGTTGATTTCAGAAACGAGATATCTCCATAAACCAAACATCAATACACACCCTGTATACCCGAACAATATTTACCATACCCCAATTTCAAAATATTTTACAAGTTTTCTTATCTCAACCAAAATTCCAGAAAGTCACTACCACGTTCGGCACCTGTGTTAACCCAATTCAATTACCCAAAATCAAGAGTTCGACTCAAACAACAAACCCAAAATTATTGAAAACCCACACGCAATCTCACCATGTGCTCGACCCTCAATTTCAACAACTTTGGAGAACTTGACAAAGAGACCACGCACAGTTTCATTCGACCTCTGGATTGAAATAATTATCAAAATGAACACTTTCCAATACAGGATGCTTTCCCATCCAAATCCAAAATCCACTATCCAACCTGCCCCGAAAATGGATCCAGACTTCAAACAAAATAAAAAAAAAAACTATGCCGAAACTTCAAATTACCACAGTATCGACTGAATTCCTTCATTTAAAATTCTGTCAGTGTCAGCAATATCAGATTCTGAAAGACAACAACTTATCAATAGCTCACAGCTGAGAAAGTTTTAACCTGACTTGAACCAACCTTCGAACCTTGAAACCTACTCCCCAAATCATCGTCAACATTTTAATTAACCTCACCTATCAACACTGGTTTCCAAGTCCTACCCTGGAAATATTCCCTTACCAAATTCACACCCCGATATTTAGCCAGTTTTTACATATCTCCATCTAATTAACAGCAATCACTCGTCGGATTTTAGCTACCCTTATACAAACTTTAAAATAAGATTTATTTAAACCATTTTAGCCCGCGATTCAAGGAAATTACTGGTTATCCTGATTTTAAAAGTAACCGTGTTCTTAATAGCAATTTCGTCGCGTGAGGATTCTAGGTGAACTTCCCTCTTTTTCACAGTAGAGCGATTTATGTTTATTTCTTCGACTGTCACAAAAGCGTTCAGATTATAAACCATTGGTAATATAGTATAAAAATATATCCATTGTATATCGTGTCCTTAAGTAAAAGAAATTCGGACTTGTATAGTTGCAGAGAAATTGTAGAAACAAATTGACATAGAATAATTTTATGAAAACACAGGTAGAGTCTTCTAAGGTATCGAAAATTAGTCAATGTCACACAGAAACACTACTGGTTTTGAGTATTGACAAACGTATTGTCAAAGTGCACATGCTATTCTGAATTTCAAGTTCTTTATCTTCCTTTAGAGTAAATTATTCATGAACACAAGCAGGGAAATGCATGTGAGCCTTCGCTGGCACCATAGGATTAAATAATTTTTTAAAATCACCATTCATCTTTTTATTAATATTTTATTTTACAAAGACAATTAATTAAACAAAGTGGTTTGGCAGGATAGCTGCTCAGTATAAAGTAAATGAAGCTAAGAAACACTTTCTTGTTTTGTGTTGAAAACTAAATGTTCATAATAAGGAAAAAATGGACAAAATAACAATAACGGCACTGCTAAAGAGACTGCAACAGGATTAAAAATAAGCAATAGGATTTTGACTACACGTCTGCGTACATATTGAATTGGATTGCACTGAATGGGAATACTTGACAATTTATTTTCCTAACTCTGGTATACCAAGTCAATAAAATTAATTAAAATTTCTTTTATAGATGTTCCACAGAACGCCGAAGACTTTTGGAACTGTTTGTGATGATCATAACAGATATTGGGTCTTACGGTCCGTGGTTATTTTCACAGTTGAATTTTATTTCAAATTATCCAGGGACTTCCGAATCTCTTTCACGATCATTGTTTCTTTCAAGTCTGATTTGACGGAACTTTCAACACATGACATTATTTAATACTGAGTTGGAAATAGTAATGCAACATTTTTCTCAGTCTTGGTGGAAGGAAAAGGTCTCATATTTAAGCCTGATGGGGTACCCTTTAAACAACCACTTTTAGAAATTGCGTTAATTTAGGCATATTTCCGTTCTACCTATTTTCAAAGTAACATTATATTTTCTCAAACAAGCACACATGATGCCTATTTATGGCAGCTGTTAGAAGGTCCAGATGGCTGGTCATCCTCATCGTTGCTACTACCTTGGACATAGTCAGGGTCCATATCGCTGTCATTGAGTGCGTACAAGCTAACAGTGGTATTTTAGTCCATTTCTTTATCATCAGCATCATTGGAAATATCCTCCGTCTATAATAGACCTAATATTCTTCATTGAAAGCATTCCACTTAAAAGGACATTATTTGTTTGACAAAAAGTGACATTATTAGCGTCATTACTTGCGTTTCCAGTAAAATATTTCTGTAAAAGGTACTGGTGGCAGTCATCTTGTCACGTGATATGTAGAGTAAATCTCATTGACAAGGACATAGAACAAAACAAAAATTACACAAATATGAAAGTCCAATAACATAAAATAACACTATAGTCACGAATAGTTTATTAGGCCGTAACTTAGAATAAAACAGATTTTTTTCTGTAACTTTGGGAGACATAGAATAAAACAGTTTTCTAGTTTACATATTTCCTGCATGAAACGATCAGAACTCTTACTCGATATTGCAAACATACGGGGTATACAACACATTTCCAGTAAAAAGTCAATTTTCGATTTTGGTGACAAAATAAAACAATTCTCATGCCACGATTTGTTTACAATAGTCCAGAAATAGACCGGCTCTCATCTGCAAAGCAATCAATGTTTTGAGAGTAATTACCTCTTAGTTTATGGTTAAGTCGTCCTTATTATAGCCTCCAACTAGTAATTAAAGTTTAGATTTCCTATCAAAATCCATTTGTAATATTTTTGGTTTAATGAATTAGCTCTCGTTTCTCCCAGCATGTTCCTCTCTACCTCCAAGCTCAATCACCTGCTTCTCGGATTTTCGTAATCAATTGCTCTAAACAACATCAATCCATTATCACTGAAATGACAACAAAGATTCCCTCGTTTCGCAATTCTAAACATAATCTCACAAAAATTTCAAATACAAGTTACGCCGCCATTTTCTATAGAACAAATTACTTAGACACTTGTCACTTCCATTACAACTATCAGTATGACGGCCCAGTTTACAAACCTCCGCTGCCAGGACCAATGGCGCTGTAGTCGCGCAATGTTACCAAAACTCAACGAAATAAAATATACAATTCAAATTTTCGACCAATTCTTGAGGGTGCTATTTTGAGAAAACACATCAGTATTGGAGCGAGTGCCAATCACTCGCTACATCATTCTAGGTTATAAGGAATATATGAGCCAAATTTCGTACTAATATATCAAGGAGTGTAGAATTGTATAGCGTTCAAATATATAAACACACTAACACCCTGATATTGAATTTTATATACTATATAGAAGATGAGTGCAAACAAATAACAGTAAACTGCAAGAGGGTGAAACAAACAAACGCTAACTCACAAACTATTCTTCCGTAGAATTGTTAGTGCTGTGCAGACACTTTGAACAGTGTGGAAGTCTTTGTCGAACTTCAATTTTATTGGCTGGGCAACGCTGACATCTTGGATGTTTTAGTGGGTGGGTACCGCCACCTAGTTGCTTTCCTAGGTTGTCGAAGAGTATTCATGCCAATTTGATGGGAATACGTGGAGCGATATAGAAGTTCTTGCAGATGCGTTGAAAAACTAAATTTGCAATTAAGTTTAGCAACACTAACAACTGCAGTACATGGAGGGGTACGGTTTCCTACCGTCGTGTTTGCATTGTGTAGAAGAATAATCTTGCAAAGTTTAGTGAAGTTCCTTTTAACGGTATAGAAGCTATTGTGATATTATATCTTATCATAAGGTGGCACTAGTGACAACTGGAGGCACTTGCTCGTTTTTCTCCGATGCCCAAGAACATTCGTTCCAAGTTTGCTACGAATACACCGTCCATATATTCCTTCTATGAAAAAACGCCTTAACTTCTGTGATTAATTATTTTATTATATTAACATCAGGCTGTGATTCATACAATGCCTTCCTAGGGATATTAGTAAACATAATTCCATATCAGAACGTCTACAGTCACAGGAAATTGGTAAAATCACATCCAAGATTTCGAACCCGTTTTTCGGATAACAGCGTTTCTCGAGTTAAGCCTTTCTTCCAGCAAACTCCTCACTTTTATATATGAAAGAAATTTGGACTGAATCCTTTCCAAAAATATTATAGGTCTATGTTTTATTTTTATTATATTTATACTGCAAGCACCAAGGGAAGATAACAAATTTAGAACTTAAAAATATTTCTGTGTTCCACGTGGCATGAATAAAAAGTCCTTGCAATATTAATCGGATGTATCAATTTTGACAGGCAGTCCTTCTCTTATGTCTTCTTGCAGTTTGGTGAATAAATAATCTGTTGAAGAAAGTAGTAATTGGACAGAACTTCAAACGTATTTGTCAAGCTTATTGTGCATTTGAGTAGAGGAACCATCCGCATTTTATATACGAATAGTAGAAGAAAACAGGATGATGATTTTTCTTGGAAAAGAGATTATAACAAGAACAATAATTGAAATACAATCATACCAAGACTCATATGTTGACGTATATTTTATATGCCAGAAGAGAATTTGTTCTCTCCTTTCATATTATAAACAAGTGTACTTTGTCGTATTCATATTACTCAAGCAAAAGAACGAGACATAAAGCCAAGAAGTCTCAACAAATTCTGAGAAGTATCTTTGAGACGTTTAAAAAAGTAAAAAAAAAAGGCAATTTATTCCTGTGCTTATTCCGTGAACGGAGTATGGAAGATATGGAGGTATTCTCGACCTACGGTACGAAGTGAGGTGGGGTGGTCAGTCCAACGCTCGACCGCCTTTACCTTTCCAAGGTGCCCAGGAGTACCAAGGACACTCTGGTACTCAATTTGATAGGAGGCTCAGTGCACCTCAGAGCGCCAGGTACTGGAATACTGCGAGAAAATTCTCCAGCGTCTTGATCGGGATTTGAACCCGGGCCGCCAGATTTCTAGGTAGACGTGTTACTGCCTGAGCAACGGTGACTCATTTTTTAGATGTTTAAGATCTTTAAACTAGCATGAACTTGAAACAAAGTAAATGCAAATGCTGACACATCATCTTACTACTAACACAATGGAAATAGAACAAAAGTTTGCCATTGGATTCTGTTCTGGGCAAGATGAAGTCAGTATTTATCATCAACACCTATATCTCGAGGATACTTCCTAATATTGTTCTCCCAACGACGTCTCGATCTTCCCAACCGCCTGTTTTTTATGGCTTTCCAACCACGATGGAATATAATCTTTGTTTTCCCCTCATTTGAGCTACATCGCCTACCCATCTTCGCCATCCTGATTCCTTATTTTTAACAAGAGCGGGCAAATCATAATGCCTATGGAGTTTTTCATTATTCAGTTTCCTCTATTCTCCGGTCATCTCGTCCCGTTTTGGCTCGTTTTTCTCAAAACCTTGGTTTTAAAGACATTAAGGTTTTTCGTTTTTAAGTTCCATAATTATATGTCTTACTTATTGATCTAAAAAAAAAACCTCTGGTGTCAAAGGTCACATTGATGCAAGCTACTACTCACATTAAAAACATTTCATGGGGAATGGAAACTTCTCTCTTATACACATAGAGGTAGCCTAACTAATTAAGAACACTGGTTGATTTCAAGCAAAGATGATACTGTATATAATAAACCTACAAATTCAGCATTAATGTCAATAAGAATAACGGAGAACATCTGAAACTATTTAAGTATCTTTTAAAAGAGAACAAAACAAAACAAAATAATTAGTAGATGTTACGTATATATTACCTCATTCTGCTTCTTATTCGAGACCTCACTCTATGTAAACTTGATGAGGATGTGCTTGTTCAGTATAGAATGCTGAGAAAGAAGGGAACAAAGTACATATAAATTTGCAGTATGCTCAGCTCATTAGGAGCGCCAGCTAGGATCACGTTCTGTAGCTCGAGAAATGTATTTGTCTCTTGTAGCCTTTCCTTTTTTTACTCCTGTGGAAAGTACAAAACATAAGTTAAAAGATAAAAGAAAGAACAGAAGATAAAATAAGAATATAAAGATGTTACATATCTCACTGGAAATTATTCTTCTTCTCTTGTTTTCATTAGTGGTCCTTCTGCTGCAGAAGAAAAGTGGTCCTATGTGAATTCTCTTTCATGAAACGTGACTAACAACTGTGGGTGTTACAAATATCCTTGTTAATCATTGAATTTGTATTTACTGTTCCCAGAGTCTCGAGTAGTATAAAATAGAAATGTGCAATAGATTTGGAACTCAGACTTACTATAAAAATTTGGAAGGGTAAAAACCTCTTCTAGCTCACTTTGGACCCATTCTGTCCGGTCTACCACCACTCCGTTCAATACACATATAACTTTTCAAATCAATCTAAAGATAATTATGGTATATTTTATTCCTAAGCTAATTATGCACAAAACATTCAATGACAATGCACACAAAGTGTCAAAATGCGTAAAGGAATGTGTTAAGCTTTACCTTTACGAAACTATGGTAAAAGGATAAATCAGTGCTTGAAGTCATGGACGATAATTATTTTCCCCCTAAATATGCGTTTGCTTAACACACCGCATCTAGAGAATATATTAACACTATTTGAGATTGAAGACGCAGATCTAAAGGCAGCAGAAAATAATGAACGTCCCCTACAGTTGTCATTTAATTATGGCGCAATGGAATTTACAGGAATATAAAATAGCAGTACAAAAAACTCTCCATGTCTAATTGGTTAAGTTGAATGCCATAAAACAACTGGAACAACAAAGAGACAAGATTTGTTTAACCAACAACTCACTAATTGATATTTTGGGATCTGCGGATAGTAAGTACATAATAACAAAACTCTGGATATTCAATTTCTAATTACGGTGTTGGAATTACCTTGTATAATTGTAGGTTCACTGATTTTAAATATTGTAATTCTTGATTGGAAGAAGACATTGTTATCAAATACAGGGGTGGCATAAATACGGGCTTTTTTGAATGGAGCGAAACGGATAACACCTTTTATTATTTAAAAATTACAAATACATCCAAAATTACAAATATAACCAGTCACATTCATGTTTTGAAAATTACGTCTTGCAGGTTACCATCAATTTGACATTGACCTGCGAGGAAAATCGTCCGAGGCACGTTCTTCCAACATCTGAATACGAACGTTTGATTTCAGTACGAATGCCATTTTCCAGCTTCGCAATGATGTGTAATGACTCAGACGCCTTGCATACACCTTCTGTATCAAGTATCATCCACCGAGGGTAATCAGAAACCTTCAAATCTGATGACCTTATAGAAGCCACAAAATGTCACAATTCATTGAAATATTTACGAGAGGTCGGAGCAGGGCTCTTTGAAATTTGCGCAGAGTGAGATGTAGCACCGTATTGCTGGAATCAAATGTTCTCATTTGAAGGGTACCGTGTTAAGTCCAGGTGCGAGGAATAGGTTAACCATATCAGCATACAATTGAGATGCGACCGTGGCTGCTACTCCGTGCTCATCCTCGAAAAAGTAAAGGCTGTTTTTTCACAACATGCCGCACTCAGTCTCCATGACTGTGTATCCCTCATTGATGCAATCCACGGAGAAATGAAAACCAACACCCAATGAGTCAGGTTAGGATAAAAGGAGAAATAGCCATTCAAAACTCCCCAAGTTGGGGACGCAGCCTACCACGGGTGTCTGGGGGCAGTGCCTCCAGCAAAGAGAAGCGAATATATATTTGCGGAATCCGAGCAAAAACACCAAAGGTAGAAAATGTTCAGCCAAGTTCTTCAGCGCTAAGAAGTAGTGAAATGGAGGATAGATGAGTTAGGTTCCTTGGGGGACAGTATGTAGGAGGAACACTAGAAGTTGGCGAGAGGTGTCAAGGTTGATTATCTTCAAACCATAAGGCTGGTGGCGTCCATAAAACCCACGACGCAAGCCACCACCAACTCTAAGGCTTGAACATCATGAACCTTGCCACCTCGCGCCAACTTCAAGTGTTCCTCTTACATGGTGTCGCCAAGGAACTTGGCTCGTCCATCTTCTATTTCAATCCATCCATCTTCTACCTCACCCCTTGGCCACCACTCTTTTAGAATCTTACCTCTGCATACATACACAATTGTTCGCTATTATATTGCGTCTTTCCCGTTAGGAAAACGCTTATTATTAACTATTAGTAAATTTTCATGTAAGTACACGGGTGGTAACCCTCTGCCGACTGACAACTTTCCTTTGCTCCTGCATGTACACTTTGACAACTTTTTGAACGACAATTCATCCATGTCTCTACACCTTATTGTTCATGAGATTATTTTTTGCATGCGCTGGCAACACTGAACACGAGGTTCCTGGGGAGCGGAAACATCCGTAGTTTGTTACTATTGGCTCCAACAATGTTTGTTGCTGCTATGACTAAAATAAAGGAAGCAATATATAAAAAAAGATCATTTTAAAGAAAATAGGCTAGCAACACTAGTAAGTCAGTATCTTGGCGTCGCAGGCCCTCTCAGTGTTTTTGAACTATGCCATATAATATTTATGCCCAGTTGGGCGCAGCTAGGTGTAACTGAATGGAAGCAATTTTAACACTTGTTTTTTTTTAGAAAATCGGCTGACATCGCTGAATCACTGCACCAATCAGGACTGTTCCAGTCTTTGAGCTAGTTTAGTCCAACGACACGTCATACACCTGTCTACTCCTTGTAGTTCCAGAGATCCAATTTCTGGACACGCAAAGACACAATGAGCGTAAAGAACGCCTTTTGCTATAGCTTTGCTATCAAGGGATCTAAAGGACTTACTAGAAAAATAGGAGTATCAAATTTCAATAGGAATCTATCACCATAACTGTGAATACGTGTGTATGCTATAAGTAAGTATTATTATTATTATTGCACAGGTATCTAACAGTAGTTTTTTTCTCGATTACATCTCAGCCTCGCCAAATCAAATTTTAAATTAGAAGTGAGGGTACTAGCCGCAGTCATCGAGTTGAGCAATTCAGTTATTAGTGCGCGCGAGGAGCTTTAAACACAGGTGTTCGATTTCTTAAAGTGTTAGTTTAATGATCTCCGAAATTGCGCATATTTCATTTTTTTACTATCACGATGATTTTAAACTTGACAGTGCGTTATTATATATCAGCTTATCCAATAAGTAATGTCGTGTGTAAGGTGACCGCTGCAATGACGCCATCTTACAAGCGAATAGTGGAGTACCATTAGTCATATAGGGCATTTAATTGTGCAGTAGAGTGTAGAGGGAGAACGGTCTACTCCACGTTTTGAAACTGCGGCATGTGTTTGATCATGACAGTGTCGGAGGACCACGTGCTTTATGTCATGTTGTATGAATTTAACCAGAAACATCAATGCATATGGTCAGGGGTGTGGTGGTCTGGGCTGGGAACACCAGCCTCACCGATAAGCCACGAGAAGGGAGCCCTGTGCAGCTGGACAACGATGTCCTGCGAGCAGCAGTGTAGGTAAAACCAATGCAAACTGTTGAAGAACTGTCCAGCGAACTCCATGTCACCCATTCGACCGTTCATGTGCAGGACCTTGGGTACGTGCCGAAACTCGGAAACGCCTCAACAGAAGCAGCAACGAGTTGGCATCTGCAGTTCCCTGCTCACCCGTCACAGACATGCGCTATTGCTGGACAGAATGGTGACAGGGGATGAAAAGTGGGTCATCCACCATAACATTACACGCAAACGGCAGCAGGTAACTAAAATGTGACGGTCAGAAATTGTGCCCCTGCAAATTGATGTTGAGTGTTTGGTGGGCTTATCCATTTTGAGCTCTTGCCACGTAACCAGGTTATCAATGTAGATGTCTACTGTCAGCAGCTTGAACACCTACGGACTGCATTATTGGAGAAACGTCCTGGTCTGGTTAATCGCAAGGGTATGCTCATCCACGGTGATAACGCACGCCCACACACGACAACAAGGGTCTGTGTCAGTATCGAGGAATGTGGCTGTGAGAAACTCCCCCACTCTGCGTTTCAGCAGATATTGCACCAACAAACTACTCTCTGTTACGCAGCCTGCAAAACCGCCTTTCTGGCAAAACACTGCAAAATGAGGATGACGTGTGGCGAACAGTGATCCTGTTCTTTGCCTCCAAAATCGGTGACTTCTTTAAGCGGGAGATTCAACAAGTGGTTGACAGGCGGCAGTGTTGTGGAGTCCGTTGGGAGCTATTTTCCTGAATAACGGTGGCGTTCCAGGTAAGTTATCGTTCTTTTCCTCATGGTGCAAAAATACGACATTACTTATGTGATAAGCTGATAGAAATATGTGTTTCAGTTTCTTAATTAAAACATCACCCAAAATAAGTTGCTAGTGCTCACCTATACTTACAGAGTCTAGTTTTCAGTGTTATACTTTATGAGTAATGCATAGTGATTCTAAAGTTGAAGCAATCTGTGTATATGATTAACATCCAATAACCTTCAACATCCAGGAATTGAAAGCAATTGATTTATAGCATTGCATATAATAATAATAACCACAGGCATTGCATACCGATATGTCCTGAGCCTGTCCCAACGCCATCTATCCGCGATTGGTGGAAACGCCATCAGTGTGACGGCAGTGTGGTCAGAATTGCGCGATACCTGGTCACGAACAGGCGCATTAAGGGCTTTCTAGACAGAGTGGCCGTCACGTCTTTATTTACGTGACTCCCCAGTGTGCATTACAACGCTAGGTGGACGCCAAAACGTCGAACGTCCCGGAGAAAAACCCTGGACCACGCGGACGTGAGTCCGACGCTCTACCACTAGACTATGGAGCCTGGACAGCATTGCTTGTACTTGACATAAAGTAAGAGTTTACTTTTTTAAGTTATTACAATACTGTTGACAAGTGAGACTGATGCTGTATACTTGTGTAAAAAGAACAACGACAGACATGGTACCGAGATCGAGACTAGTCTTTGTCTCGTCTCGGTCTCGAACTAAGGTCCAGGAATCGAGAAGGGACAGAGACGCTATGCATCGAGACTTACTCGAGACGAGACCAAGACCGAGACATATTCCTCGAGACTCGAGACAAGACCGAGACTTGCCCCTCGAGACTCACGTCTCGATCGAGACTATAAGCTTTTTTTCAAGAATGTCGATAATATTAATTTAATGCTTTTGTTGATGTTTCATACTAGAAGGAATCTTATGACAATTATTTTCAATCTGATAAATTTTATTTAATACGTTATATTGTATTTTAAAAATATGACTATAAGTCATATTAGTAGTCATCAATGCCAAACTATTTTCTTTTGTCTTTCAATAATAATATAAAAATGTTTAAAACCGATTCGGTGACGAATAAATACAGACATTTATTTTCTTCTGCAACATTTCATCCTAATGCTTTCTCCCTGCTGATAGTCTTTTACTTCTGTTAACACTCCCTAACTTACATCAGGCTCTGTTAGATTGATCCCGTAAAGACCGTAAAGCATACGTTAAGAAGCCAAGCTGTCTAAATTGTGATAAAGATATTTTTTTTACACCATTTACTTATTATATTTTTTAAAATGGAAAGATTTTTGCAATATTAACCGGTACCTTAGAAAAAAGACGGAGACATTTTATATATTTCTACATATATGGAAAGAAGCTGGTCGGAACTCAGTCGCGGTTCACTTCAACGGCACTTCAACTAGCCCTGGTAGTTCCTGATTTGAAAGTTGTCAACAGACAGCTATAGCGACTGTATAAAGCTTTCCCGCATTTGTTGCTGAATCCTAAATATTGTATAAAGTTTTCCTGTAGGAACTTCTTAGTTTATGCAGAAGAAACTCTGCACAACCTATCACGTAAATATACCAGTACATTCGATAAAACAGTATTGTTTTTGTAAAATTCAAGTGAGGTGGAGCAAGCGTCAAATTGAGATTATATATATGTCGTTGTTGAAGTTTCGCCAAGACCTTTCGAACAACAACTCAACCACCTTCATAGCCCTA
>JAGDQP010059843.1:0-12305 GCA_022664845.1 Lepisma saccharinum | reverse complement strand
CCGGCTTAAATTTTAGAACTTTGTGTTCGAATTACTTGTATTTTGTCAGGAAGCCGTCACAGGAATTTCCTCTGTTTGGCTCTTATTTATGCGGCGAAGCACTTACCTCTGGTGGGTATACGTGCATATTTGCATCCTTTTTGATGAGGCGCATTGCCTATTAAGTATGAGAACATGTTCCCTGTGTTGGGATTCTTTCACCTGTGATCCTTAGTTATAAATATATATTTGAAGTTATAATTACAAATAAAATTTGTTAATACTGGGTTCGATTCCCAAATATACAAACCACGAGTTGGGGACAGTATTTTGTATTTGCTTTGCTTGATTTTTGGTGCAGGCTTTGTAGAGCTGTTATAGTGCGATTATTAGTATTATTTGTGATAATAATAATACTTCGTTGATATTGTGTGTGTTATAAGTAATTTTTCTAAAAATGCTTGATGTTTTATTGCTGTTGACATCTTCAATTGTCTGATGGGCTTGGAAGGACAGGCCCTACAGTTGTCTGGTTAGTTAGATTCTGAACCACTTCATGTGATTGAACTCGCCGGAGTTGAACTTGTGGCTACGTGCAGAAGAGATGATCGTGATAGCCACTTCTGTATCTCCAGGTCATTTTTGGCCATAAGTCTGTCTATTAAGAACAGTTTGATCTCTAACAGCTTTTTAAGAAGAGGTTTGTTTTCTACGGATATCCGATAGTATTGTATGTACCTTGATGGCCTGGCCCAGTTCTTCGAACATGGATAACGTGGAGGTACGTTTTGATAATCACAATAGGCCAGTGTGGTTTTTCTTCTTTCAGTTTTGTTCATGTGTTCTCGAATAAATAAATAAATAAATAAATAAATGTCATAAAGATACACAGTAAGGCAGAGGGTGGATGTTGTGGTGGGTCTTTCTGTGTGTGTGTGTTTTTTAAAATACAACTTTTAGCTAAGAAAGATATCCTAATCTTTGAAGCTAAAATATAACACTAGAAGCTCAAGAAGTTAAGCCTGGAAAAGTCAAGGAAAATAATAATAATAATAATAAAAAAATGAAAATCCCTGGTACCTGGTAACTTTGATCATACAGTCCGTGGAGTTTATTATGCAGTGTCTTCTAATCTTCAGTTATCTCTTACCGTTTCGGTCCGTATATTTTTCTGGAAACCTTAATTTCAAGCACACGCAATTTATGTGCATTTAGCAGGGCCGTACTTCAACTTTGTGGAAAGTACCGGTACCAAGAAATTTGTGAAATGAAAAGACATAGTGCTGATTTGACTCTTTAGTTATGTTATCAGCGTGATTAAAACTTGATAATAGTCCTGAAATACCAAAAGCCTTGTCAGTAAATCAGAATTGGCGAAGGTAGTCGTTTAAATGTAGATACCGTTGAACAAATTTCTAAGCAACTCGAACATAGGGCTTGATCTGTATAAATTAAAATAAATTTTCGGTGATTTCAATTTTTCCTTGAACATCTCCTCTCGAAGTAGAAAAGAAATATTACTTTACATGAGTATATTATTGTTTAGCTCCGAACATGAAGTCATATGTTGAGTCCTTCACTGATATCACTGGTTAGGGCTTGTAGTTTTATTGTGCAAAAGAAGTTGGTTGTTGGTGAGAATTAAAGCATGAGGTTGGAAAGATTCTCCCGCGATAGCTAAGAAATATGCTCTATAGTTGAGCGCTCATGCCTTCCGACGCTATAGGTGGACAGATTTATATGTGAAGTTCAACTGGTTTTATTCACACCACACTGTTGTTTCAAGACTAGAGTAGTGGTAATTGGCGGTTAATACGTTTTTTGTTCGCTATGAGAATATCTGTATAGACTGTGCACTTTCAAAATATTATATAAGTGTTCCACTGAAATTAGGTTGCCACAATTGCATCTGGACCTTCTCGTAGAACTTGTGTGTGTGAGAGAGAGATTTAATTAAAGAAATATGAACATACGTTGTGTCTCATTCTTGCCTTCGCTGATGCGTCTTTTATTTACTTAATAACAAAAGCCTAGTTGCAATAAACGCATTTTTTCAGCCACAATTTGAAATTTATAAATAACGATGACAGGAGCGATTAATATGAGAATGTAATGACAATTTATGCCCCTGTCTTGTAATTTATCAGTAATGTGGCTGCACTGACGCATTACAGCAGTTTACAATAAGTTGTCTAGCTTCTGTGAAGATGTTCAGGTCTTGAAATTGTTGTATGTACTATGTAGTGAACCAGCATTTGAGATTCGGGCCCACGGCTTGGTTTGAAACCAATGAAGACTTGGAAAGAGGTGGGAGAGAGTGGCTGCAGACCGGGTTACTGTATTTCATGATCATGAAACATGTCTACGTGAGCTCATGTGACATCTAGTGAGCAGGAAAGGAATCAAGTTTTTCTTATAATTTTTGTAGTAAACCCGGGCAATTTGCATCTTGAAGAAAATCCGCACAGTTTCTAATTTTGCTATCCAAAGAGAGTCATGTCCGGTTAGAAATTGTAACCTTACTGAAGGCAGACGATGGTCAGTTCTTTCCTGATGACTTTCAGAAGCTTGTTCATCGTTGAGAGAAATGTGTGACGAAGAGCAAATAAAAGCGGAGTAAGTTTTGAAAGGAAATATTTTTCTGTATCCTTCATTCAAATACCTTAGTTTTTGAATGATTTACAAAATCTTGTAGATTAAACCAAGCGATTCAGCTGATAGAACGTTGGCTTCGCATTCGGAATTTCCTGGGTTCGACCTCAGTCACTCGAGGTTAATGTTGGGATAGTAACTTCAAACTAAACACTGCTTACTTCTTTCCTACATCCATTCCCGCAGTCTCAGTCAAAGAAGCCTAAAAGATTCAATTCGGGGGCATAAGTTTTCATTTAATATTCGTATATGTTCATTGTAACCTCATAAACTTGTGCATTATATAATAGTGTTATCGTTACTAGTTTGTCATAAATTATGTAAATTATGCCAATTTACCTTAATTATTAACACTGAATCAAACATGGTCAGTATTATCGGCTTGATGGACGTTGTATCGAAAACGAGCTATAATAAACTTTCCCAATTAAATGAAAAGTGGCGATGCCTTCTAATTTAAGTACCCTAAGCTAAGTGGCGGATCTACCGACCAATTGATTTGGACTAAAGTCCTTAAAAAATAAAGATGCTTACTGCAAATCTGAAGGAGAATAAGTTGCTATCTTCAGGCTCTAGTTTTCAATGTTTTTCTGCATCATTTTCATGAACAAGGCCTAGCAACTGGATAAAGGTAAAGCTATCCCCTGTGCGATACGCACGCGCCGTGAACGACGCATAGGGGATGTGGAGGTAGCACTCCACATTTTCTTGCCTACGGTACGAAGTGAGTCCCACGCTTGACCGCCTTTACCTTTCCAAGGTGCCCAGGAGTACCAAGGCCACTCTGGTACTCAATTTGATAGGAGGCTGAGTGGACCTCAGAGCGCCAGGCATGGGAACACTGTGAGAAAAGTCTCCAATGTCCTGGCCGGGATTTGAACCCGGGTCGCCCGATTCGTAGTCAGACGCGCTACCGCCTGAGCTACGGCGTAAGAAAGTAAGCTTTTCCAGTCGTATTTGAGTCTAAACCAATCGGTTGATGTTAGCTGCGTTCGACTCAGCTTTTGAAACTAAGGTAGATTCTCAAATCATAATTGGGCCCCCAACTAATCTCCAAGTTTCGAAAAACTAGAACAGTGCGTTGTAGACTGGAATTTCTAATCAGATTTTTATTCAAAATTCCTTTCGATGTTTCATGCAAGGAATAACTTTTGAGCTGTTAGATATCTTTAATTGGCCTTTTTTTTATCAATACATAGAAATGAGCATAAGAAGTGGTCGCATGCTTAATTCATTGAGAAATCTAGACGGTTAATTTGATGATATCCTTATTTTAATGGCCCATTTATGTTTGTAATAGAATTGAGCTAAGAAAAGGGTTGCTTTTTAAAATAAGGAATAAGAGTGTACTTGTGACTTCACTGTATTGGTGGAATTCTGTTGCAAAAAAATGCTACCATTTGTGAAGTGACACGGTACCACGAAGATTTTTGATCTTTCTTCTTAGGTGGTGCCAATACACAATCACCCTAACAAGTGTTTGAATAATTAGTAAAAGCGTACTGTACTGTCGTACATGATGTGTTTCCTGAAATTTGTAAGCCAACTTTTCTCCTCTCTTCTTGAGTGGGTTTTTCAAAATCTAGCATTTTTTTTTAACAATAACTTTTCCGTCATCAATTGCCAGCTGACATTGAGAAAGCTTCATTTCTGTGCCAAAAATTGCAGCATTGATATAAGTAGGTCATCGAAGAATATACTCCAGCAACAGCTGGTAATTAAAGTGTTGTGCAGTATGTGATGGATGGCGTGAGGTATTACTTGCTGGAGAGAGACAAGGCAGTCATGAAGAGTTCATTGTCACTTATTCTTATAAGGTAGCGAACGAGAGAGATTATCCTTCGGGCAAGGCCGTACGAGTTAACAAGAAACCAATCCAATTTTCCTACTTGCTAGGTCAGTGGCTGTAGACGGACTGGCCGCAGTTTGTTGGTTTACTGATGCGTGAAGAGGCAAGTGGAACAACGTTTTCGTAGCGAAAGGCAAAACAGAACGGCTATTCCTAGATCTCAGCAGGAAGTTAAAAAATAAGGCCAGTGAAAAGGTAGCGCAGAAGGGGTTTCCTTTTCTCGATGAATGTGTTAAGGATGTATGGGTTAATCATATGATTTATCTTGTTCTCCACTCTCTGTCTTACTATATGCAGTATTATTTAGTATCTAATATTTAGTGTATTTGCAACATCTCATTTTTTTCATACATAATTTTGAAGAATTTACCCTTCGAAAGTAAGGAAGACATCCTGTTGGCTGCATGTCTCTCATTGAAGGAAGATACTTTTAGCATATTTATTGAAGATGAGCTGAAGAACTGATAAATGGCGAGAAAGTAATATAAGTACTGTTCAGAGCTCTCATTGTGCTCCTTTCACGAGATGGTAGTCTTTACTCATTTATACTACCCGGAGGGTGAGCACGTCTAGGGGTGCTGCTAAAATGAAATTATATTATGAAACCTTTTTCTCCCCCGAAACAATAGTAACAGCAGAGATCCGTACGAATCATGGCAGCCCTGTAATATTGTATGTTTCTGCAATTTTGCACATGTGCGTTGATTTCTGTGTAGTACGAGGGGGAAGCGAGGGATGTCGGCCAATGTGTACTTATTATAATTGTGTATCGTATATAGCGTATGAATGCAACATGTTGATAATCCACTTTCATCTTTTAAAAATTACAATGCAAACTAGCACTAAGCTCCCATTTATCACTTCGCGAGTATGTTATCATCTGCACGCAATGTTTCTTCATCAAATCAAGTGAAAATCGAATCTTCTTGACAGTCTAGCATCTTATATGTACATGAGTATGAATTAATTTGCTTGCTTCTCGTTTTGGAAGACGGCGAAGTATGTGCAGTGTTCAACTACTTTCTCAAGAGAGGAAAGTTAAGCTATTTTTGTATATAATTTAGGTGCTGCGGCAGATCTCGGAGGTAAATTATGTTATCATTAATGGAACAACTTCAATTGGTTTAATCGAAATTAACGAGCGCAGTTAATATTATAATAATTGTGGTATAAATCAGATGAACGATGATATCAGATTTCACCTGATTTTCACGTGAATATTAGGTCTATAATTGTTAAGAAAGTTTCATTTCTTATTTTAATAAATAAAAAAGAAGGTAGGTAGTGATTAGACTAACCAGGATACTTCCAATTTGTGTAAGTATCGGGATACTTCTTTGACAGTATCATCTTTGTTCATGACGTACAATTGTGTGTCGTCTATTTTTGTAATTCATTAGGTGGGTGTCCTATGCAGTGCTTCGCGAACAATGCCCTGAAAACGGTTCTTCTGTATTTTTCAAACCGATGTCCAAATGTGAATTTCAGAATATTCTAGAACTTACTGTACACTGTCATTGTCTGTAAGTAGATTGCTTCTTTTAAGAGAATCATTACCCGTAGATGTCCCGTCCGGCTTTTATATATATCTCTCCACATGTTGCTATTTAGTTTTGAGCTCAGTGGTGACAGATGATAAATATCAGTAGGAAACTAAAAATAAGTTACAGAGATTTCCTTCTTCTTGTTTACGTTGAATGTCTTTTATTGTAAACATTTTCCGCGTAGGTTAAGAAAGCCACAATCTGTGGATTACCATTTTTTTTTTCTGTTTGTTTGTTTGATAATTCCACATTTTCTTTACTATAAAGCTGCATCATCATTGCAATTACTGTGTTGCATTTCATGAAAGCGACATATGGCGTTACTGAAGTATTCGATGAGCTGTTGTTTAGTGCGCTTTTACCAACCAGGTGCTGTTACTGTATCTTTCCTGGTTCCCCATCACTGTTTTCGACTGGACACCAGGCGCACAGCGAAATGAATTGCAAAGCGGAAGTAACAGCTGCGAACTTTTCTAAAGTTGGCCTACAATGTAAAATAGTGACATGTGTCTTTACTTTTGGACTAGTTCCTCTGCATGTACTGTTATTATTCATTTGTTCTTCTCATTTTTATATTGTCCATTATGTTTTAACATGGCAATTTTTCTTCAGTGCCATATGAATTTATGAACACGGGCATTATGTTTTCAGTGGTCAGATAATTAGGTAGAACGTCTGCGTATTGTGTTTGACCGTTTTCTTCTTCTGTTGACTGACTGTGCTCTAAGCTTTGAAGAATTGCTTTCAGGATAGATCAGCTTGGTATTGTTTGTTTTGTTACCAGATTCTCTAATTTGGGCATTTTTTTCTTTTTTTTTAAAAAAAGGAGAAAGAACATATCAGAGCTAAAACGGGTCACCGGGTCTATGCTTGGGACCCGACTTGATGCGGTTATCTGGACAGCTATGGAGAGCTTTTAATTATTTCCTTGCCACAATGTTTTTACAGGGTGACCGGGAACGGAGGTGTTTCCCCCCAGAACACGAAAAATACGACGCCGAAAAATCCCATGTCATTATAGTTCCCAAACCGAGTCGCCTATGTTCGGGTAGTGACCCGGTTTCAGCTCTGACACATATAGCACTATGATTGTGGTTGTGATTTCGTGAATAATGTTTTGTGTCCAGGTGAAGTGTTGGAATATCTTCTGGATACTTCCAGTACAATACTGTTCGAATATGGGTATCACAGAAAGCAATGTCTTACAAGAGGATCACCCACGCAGTGTCTCCTGCAACCCTTGCAATGTTGAAGAGCCCCGAACAGAGGGAGTGCCAAAGTCTTGAGATAGATGCCTAATACATTATTTTTATGGTCCCTTGATAACAATGATATAAAATAGTAAGTATTGCTTGGTACATGATTGAACTATGTTAATAGTCTACAGTCGATTTTATAACATTGATTCCTTTTAAAAGCATATTCGAGAAGACCCCCTCGCTCAAATTAAGAACCATATGCGCATTTCGATGTAGCAGGAGCGTTTGTCTCTCTTAGTACTTTAAGTGTTGAGATGAAATGAATATGTTCCTTGAATCGTGATACGCTAGGGCAGCGTTCCGCAAACTGTGGTCCGTTGAACCTACCAATAAAATGGGTCCGCGCTTGGAAATAGTTTGCGGAACGCTGTGCTAGGGAAAGACTTTGCTCAGAAGTCATAAGACTACTATAAGAGAAATGCGATTTAATGTTCAATATAAACTGTGAATAGAAAGATCATGTTTCACCAGTTGACAACATTATCATAATCATAAATTACTAAGATTTGCAATTCTTCTCTTGATTTTGCGGGAGGGCCTGCTACGCCACTGCTGACACGTGTATGGTAATATCTTGATCATCATTAAACTCAAACCTGTAGTCACGGTGGATGGTACTGGGGAGAAATGCAGGTTCTTCAAGTTCTGGTGCCGGCCGTACTGACTGAAATTTTCGAGAATTTCGATTATTTTCACCGTACGAATTTTGGTACCTTATAATATTGGGTGACCTTATACAGTCTGTGGAGTTTTTCATTATGCAATCTTCTCCAATCTTTTGTTATCTCGTCCCGTTTCGGCCCGTATATTTTTCTCAAAACCTGATTTTCGAACACAAGCAATTCCTTTGCCAGTGTTACAACATGTCAACGTAAACTAAACTTTTGCAACCGTAAGGTGTTACCGGCAGAATAACCGTTCTGTATATTTTCATTTTCAGCTTTCTTGATATTAATCGCGAGGTTATGAGTTTCTGCACTGAGTAGAAACATGAGTTGCCCGATGCTAAGCGACTTCTTATTTTTCTACGTGATGTTTGATAGCCTATTCCCTATATGTGCTTTCTTTTTTCTTGAAAAAATGCATTGGAACGTATATAAATTGGCATAAACACTCGACATACCTTGCCATCATGATCAGTAATCGAGTAAGAGCGAAAGCTTGTAATCATATCCGTATTGTACTGAACCGAAACCCATATCTGAAGTATTTATTATAATTATGCATCGTTTACCAACAGCTATAAGAGACGGGGAAGTATGTGGATATTAAGTGCTGCTACTAGGAAGTGGAAGTACTTTGGCGTGAGAGAAAGGCACCAGGGAGAATAACAAAATAATAATTTTCTCTTTTTCGTGTGTGCGTTGATGAGTTTGCATTGCGGAAGCCTCTTTGACGGTGCATCGGAGATCCTCTGCTTTCAGTTCTTGGAAAAACATCGAAAAATTTCTCTTCGGTCTGCGTTACTTTCCATGCATTTTTTTTAAAAAAAAGAAAGAAAAAGAATCGTATGAAGATAGCATTTTCTAGCTACATAAAGAAGTTATATCCAGGTTTTTCCGTCACTAGGGGACTGGATCGGAAGCACACATCACAAAGCAAATTACTGAAGTGTGAAAAGGAAACCAGACACAGTAGTGTGGGATGCCTTTGACATCGCTAGTTTTACACTGTTTGTTGGCTGTGTTGTTGTTGTTCGCCAAGGAAGCTCAGGCATCTGTAATTTGCTTACAAAGTGTTGACCTTCAGATTTTTACTGATTTTCTTTAGGTTATTAACCTTGGCCATTCTCTTCGTAGCAGTTCAAGTCTTTACAGCAAGTACCCTGTTGTTAAAGCCTCGTATCGCAAACTGTATTGTAGCTGCATATAGTGCGTTGAATGAACCAGATCACCTAGTTCGCATTAATGCACTTCCCTAGTCCTGGGTCTTTGCTGAAGCCTTCCATCCTGACCGATCGGTGTTTTAGGATTTGTTG
Source organism: Lepisma saccharinum (assembly GCA_022664845.1). Lineage (NCBI taxonomy): Eukaryota > Metazoa > Arthropoda > Insecta > Zygentoma > Lepismatidae > Lepisma > Lepisma saccharinum. Next base: position 3,044 of record JAGDQP010059843.1, on the reverse strand, counting down.
CAGATTATCATGCCGAAGCTACTTAAGATCGTACTTAGAAGTCCTGTCAATATTTTCCTCATTCTTCCCCGGAAGATGTTCTTGCTGAGGAACATCATCCCTCCGAGTTGTCACAGGTGTACTTTCCAGTAATAACTTTGCAGTTCCAATTGTTGATGTTAAAATTGTTATTGAGAGCTTCTAATGGTGGTACCGTCATTTTATTTTTAAGTGGGTTCCGAAATGTGCGTTCAATGGACTCTAGCTGATTGAATGTGGTACTATACGCACAAAAGATCGTGCTAACGTTTAGGACAGCCCGAAGCTCTCTGAAAGTGTTCATGTGCGGTGGCAATTCGTAAACAATTATGGATTTCGGTTTGCTCTTTTTTTAAACATCTCAGCTTCCTGCTTAGACATTTAGTTAGCTTTCTCTCTCTTTCGGGGCTAACGGTCTCGGGTTCGATTTCTTGCGAGGGTCATAGATTGTCAGGTGTCGACTCAAGTCAATATCATGAGAACTGTTGGTGAGGTAGTTAAATAAAGTAGTACTGGACTCAGCACATAAGAAGCCAGAATAAATGGCGACGGGAATCGTTACACTTTCCTCGCTACCCCCAAAAGTATTGCCTGACTTCTCGTGATAATTGCAACTCCACAACTCTTGATTTTGCCGTAACTGTGAAAAATGCAATGTATCACGAAATTATCAATATTACACAATGACCAACCTTTTCATAACCCGTCTGGCAGGCCACGGGCCGATCTGCGCTGTTTAGTTCAGTTTTCACGCTCATTAAGTCATTGCATGTTACCGTATAAAATTGCATAGAAATAGTTTACTTATGAGCTTGTTGTTTTCTCTAATCTCTTATGAGAAAACAGGTGCTTTTACAAAGAGCGTATTGTCGCTTGGTGTTTTGCGTTGGCCAATTAGAAAACGGTGGTAATGTTTTACATTTGTTTGTGTAGGTTGATAAGCACGTGGAAGTAAAATAATTACCATAACAACTATATTGTTTTGCTATAGGATGTGTCAGATTGTTGGATTGGCATTGCAGGAAACGGTTGCACTTCACTTGCAAAACAAACCGTTAGTCCATGCATTCATTAAGAAGATTTGTGCAATGAGAAAGAAAAGTTTGTCCGTGTTTTACCTCTCTTTTTTTTGGGGTGATGATGTTAAGAAACCTACTGGTATATGACATCTAAAAGAACAAGGTTATCAAATTAAAATTTGTTTCATTTTATAAACGATTCAGTATTACGCAGGAGGTATTACCCCTTAGACTGAGTCAATCATCCCCAATTAAAAAGAACAAATTTTGTAAAAACAAGGGTTCATTTATTGCTCTACTAGATTTATGCCTCTCTCCTCTTTTATCTCCTCTAAAGGTCTAAAATACACTAATCATGACGCCTTTTTTAACGAAAACCATTTGGCAAGTTAACGTCTTGCCTAGGATCTCGAACTATTTTTAAAAATAATAATAATAATTGACGCTGGCGTTCCGGCGGAAGCCCATCCGGACAACCCCGAAGTGTGGCGTTGTATTGTTCCTTTTTTTATGTCAATAGTCGGGAATAAGAGTGAAGTTTTTATGCGGTGGATGGATTTATTTAATAATCCTTTGCTTATCGAAGTACTGAATAGTTTTCATTCTGCCAGTAATGCTATCATTTTGTTGTAATTAAGGAATGCCAAAGAGCATTTCAAAATAGGAATTTTATCTACCTCATTTAATCAGCAAGTTTTATTGCGGTGTTCTGAAATACATTAACACTTTTATGTTTTTATCTTACATTTTGTTTATTGCATGTCATTGCTAGTTGTTTGCATGACTGTAACTTTGCGATAACGTTATACATTTGGACTGCATTGGTAGAAGATCAACATTGATTTATGTACTTATGACGTCTTATGTATTTTGTAGTTTAGGTATCACATTTATTTGTACGAATCTTCTTTTCCAACTTGCTGATAGTAGCAGCCTTACACTGTGTTCTCATCCAATCTCCGTGGTCTAATTGTCATGGTCGCAGACTTCGACACAGAGGAGACACGCAGGTTCGAGTCAATCTGGTGGTCAGTAGTGAATGACGAACTATTAACCCAAAATCTTTGAGAGAGGTCTGTCCGGTAGGTTGTTGTAGGGATTTTTAGTTATTGACACCCGATGCACTTTTATGATCTTTTTGTTTGTTTGTTTTAATGATATTACATTGAGTATTGACAATGACGAAGTTGGTGACGTGATGTTGGTCGTGTAACAATTAGCTGTCGTAGCTCCTACACCGTATGAAACGTTCCCGGTATTCAGTGAGGCTGCTCACGCCAGTTCTTCCTCTCAATCACTTATTGAAGATACAGTGTCGGCATCCGCCTCGTGAGACTGAGGAAGTCCTAAGAAAATCTCTTGTCAGAATGTCTGGCAAACCCACCCTGTCGCCCAAGAGTTTATTCAAAATTAGCGACCGTAACCACTAGACTACGAGGCATGGGTCTTTTGTTAATTAGTTGGTAAAAGTAATGAATGAAAGATTTTAATTTCTTAAGCATGTTCGTTAATTTTTTTTTTTTTTTGTTATTTATTTATGAATAAATTTAGAAATAAAAAATAATAAAAAATCAAATATAAAGGGACAGTTGGAAAGGTATGCAATTTGTTATACTCCACTCGAGTTATTATTTTCTTTCTCTTCACATTCGATACCCTGCCAATATGAAAATTGTTATAACTTTTCTTTTTTACTGTGCATATGGTTTACCCACTCGCGAATAGAGGGATGGTACATTGGTATTTTAAGTAAAGCCCTGGTTGCTGCCTTTCCCAACCCTTCCTCTACCCTATCCCGGCCTAAGCCAGAGACGCCTAAAAGCCTTAAATAAATAGAAATACAAATCCACAACAATATTGTGTACCCATTTTAAGTTATCTATTATAATTTTCCCTCCGCTGCAGAAAAGTCAGGTATTGTGAGCTAAAGAATTAATTAATTATTTATTCAAATGAATTTTGAAAATGTGTTCGTTGTATTTATTCTTATGATTTCTTAGGCTCGGC
>JAGDQP010059842.1:0-12305 GCA_022664845.1 Lepisma saccharinum | reverse complement strand
CAACGTCAACTGTAAATTTTCAGGTAGTTGTTAAGAAAGGGTCAGAATTTCGAATTGATTATTTTAACTGATATTTTTCAAAGTAATGTTCATATAAAAAGCAGTGATTTAAAAATTATTTCGAAAATAAGAATTTGGACTTGAATTGCTAGAAGTGAACTCGTTTTGTTAAACCAAATTTCTGTCCAACTGGTTTCAAATGTGCAGACGCATATTAATGGACTGAACAGATGAAATCGAAATAGATTTTTTCCAAATCGAAACTTCGATCTGTCGGGAATATTTTCTTCAAGACATGTATTTTCCAATCTTGTCAGAAATGATATTTTTTCAGAGTTAATTTTGTGATACTTAACTTGAAACAAGATGTTACTCTGTGTGTCGGTAACTAAACTAGATATGTTTCTTTATTGAAATAAACAATGAGTAAAAAGGGTTTAAATCTTTCATTGTCGAAATTTTAACAAGTAGAAGGTGCTCAGTGATTAAATTTTGAATAAGTTATGCGTTTTTACATGGTGTTATATTTTGAAGTCAAACGGCTGTGTTCAGTGCAAGAGTTGTTACGAACCGTAACTTTGCTTTCTTTAAAGTAAATGCACGTAATATAATTATTCTAAATTGATCAATGCTTTGGATTTTACTTTAATATCTTTTCATAAACGATAGGGCTGGTGTTATTAAAATTTGGTACATTCACTACAGTGACCTTGAACACTAGGTGACAATATCGCGGTCTTCTGGCAGATAGGTAGTTTACTAGAACTTTGGTTCATCTTACTTCTTCTCTTTCTGCCAGAACACGACGAATGCCACTGGGGAAGTCAACCGTCACGGGTCCTACTGTGGTATACGGTTCGTTACATAGTTCAAGTACGTTTCAATTTTCTTTGCAATGTTTTGCTTTAATGTGTTTCACGCTATTTCGTTGTGGCACATATTTACGCTAAAAGTTCAAAGTTTTAATTTGTGCGTTTTAAGTGTGTCTATGGTAAACTTTAGCTTATGGCCTCCAGTCTGATGACCTTTTTTTTTTTAGGTTAGCGCTACTCAGGCATCTTTCTGTGCTGTGGGGTGGGTCGTTCTCAAAGTTCTCTCCTCTGGTGGAGCGGAGAATCCTTTCTGTCTTTCTCCTCCATCTTTTCCCTCGTTTTTATTTTACATCTTTTTCTTTGCTATTCTTCATGTTTATTTACGTTTCTGTGATCGCGTACTCCCTCTTCTGCATTTCCCCAGTACTCGAATGTTCTCTCTAGTATAAGTTATTTCTGCTGTGTCAGTCTGATGCCTTATTTTACTCGTCCAATACGTGGTTGTGGGTGATGACCTAGTCTGGTGAAACTGTGTCTTAGCTCTCGAGTAACTTTATTGAGAAGATTCAATTAGCCGGTTTCCAGTCTGAGTGTCATTGAAATTGATTCTTCAGGGGTGTTACCCACTAGCCTGTTTGAATGTGAAGTTTCATGTTCCTTTCTTTACCCTTCTTTAGGGAAGAAAATTCTCAGTTTTTGGAGTGTGACAAGGCTTCACGGGGACGGGACCGGAAGTTAATTTTATATGCTGTTATGCTGTTTCTGTCCTGCGTTAGTAACCAATTTTTTCTCTGGGTTGTCAGAGAATGTTCCTAGCAAGTGGCGACTAATATTGTTAGCTCTTGTGCTGTTTTTGTCAGTCACTTGCTTGTTCTGAGGAGGATTTTCTTACAGAGCATTCTTATTACTTTCCCTTCTATTATAAGAAATTGTTTAAATTCTCTAATGGAACTCTAAAAATCTGTCCCATACCTGATTTTGTTATAGAATTGCGCATTGTTGAAATCCTTTCCCACTATATACGTAGAAATCCATTCCCCATGGCATATTTTAAGAGAAAACTGTAATTTTCGTAATGCGAACAATACAAAATTCGTATGGAAAGTCAGAAAATGTGTACACTTCCAAAATCTCCCAAAATTCCTAATTTTACCAAAACATTTTTATTTAAAAGAGTGCGTATAATCAGAGAATACACTACTATGATAAACTTTCCCTGTATTAAGAAATTTTCTATCAACAATTATTTATTTTTAACGTCTTGTGGGATCAAATACTACACTTATCTACAGCTTCCCTTTAAAAGAATTATTTGAAATTCTAATACCTTCGTTAGTTTTGGGTAACTTTCGTAAAATAAAATAATAAAGTTACATACAGTTTGTCCAAACGAAATATTGTTATCTTCTTTTAAGATTATATTGTCAGTAATCATGAGATGGTTCATTGGTATACCATTTTATTCAGTGACATATCGAAGTAATTTTTAATCCTTGAACATTGGTTGAATTCAGAGTAGGAATACTTGATAAGACAGAGTAATTTGAGAACAAACAACTATTAAAACTTTATACACTATTGAAAGTAGACTTTTTAAATTACCTTTTTCTTTAAGCTTTTAATATGTTATCAAATCATCTTCCATCTTAATTTTCAGAAATTCTGTGTTGCAACACCTGAAAGAAAAATAGTTGAAAGTTTTCCAGTTTCGGAAAGCTTTTCTCCCTCTGTTCCTTTCCTGTTTCTTTTCCTCTTTTCCTTTTATAAAGAAAGGACAGAACCTTGAAAAACCGAAACGAAGACGAATATATTATAACTGTGATTGCTGGAAGAAGGGAATTCATTGTTCTGGACTTTCAAGTCAAGTGAATTTTAGAAAATTAATGAGATTCGCTAGAGGAATGAATATTCAATCTTGCATAACCCTCTCCCTTATTAGAGAAAGTCCCTACGGAAGTTTCCTCTTTTGTCAACAAGGTTCCCAGACAATCCCTTTCTAATTCATTGGCTTACTTTGTGAAAGCTTCCCTTCAAAACTACCATTTCTTTATCTCTTTTCTTTTCAATTCCTTTCTCTCAGTTTTCTATTTTTCCGCATTATTTCACTTTTAGTGTTTCTTTTTACTTGTTGTTTTACGGACAACGTAAATGCAAGTGTGAACATTCGATGTTAAAATTTATACTTGAAGTTATGGAAATGCTAAGTTCACAATTTCTGGTTTTAGTTTATTCACAATTAGAACGTTAGTATTTGTCAATCCTTCTGTGTGCCATCAGCATACCATTATTGTCCGTTTGTTCACAACAGTAAGAGATCCGTCAAAGTAAATTTTAGCTCTCACCATTCCTTTCTGACTTGCTATTGATTATTCCTGCTATGTCATGTTGAACAGTAAGTTACAAGTTAATACTCAACCATCTAGAGGAAAAATCCTGGTCTGTGGTTGATAAAAACATTTGTTCTAACAGAACCCAAACAAAGGTTTATTTGTTTTAGTTGTTTAAACAAATTTAATTGGTACCAGTGAAAAAAAAAACGATGGTACCGAGGAAGACTTGAACAGGGGCTGCCCCTAGGTAGCTCACTACCAGACCATGACGTTCGTTGGCTGAAGTTAATTGAAGTTCTGATATGGGAAAGCTTTTAGAAATGAACATTTCCAACATCACAACTGCAGAGAAGTACAATATTACTGTACTATAAGGTCACCGGTACGTTTGTTAACAATAATCAACACCTCATTAAAGCATTTCTTCGTATGCTACGTCAATAACCAGAGTAAAATATACGTTCTAAAGCTCAGAATCGGCTTTTCTTACTAAGGTTCTTATTTGTGCCATTAAGCTAACCATGTTTTTTCCAAACCAATTTATTTCTACATTACTCTCGTTTGTGTCAAACACATGCAATATTCAGAAATAATCAAGCTTTTAACCACAACAAAATAGTCCAGAATTATTAACTGATGTTCTAAATTCTGTAACTGACAAGCAATAATATTTCATTTTGTAATATTAATATAACTACACTGTCGCCATTAAAATTTCAGCACCAAGAAGGAGAGAAGATAGCAGCCCCGAATTTGGCAGATAGATTCCGTAAGATACAAGTAGAAAATGATTAAACTTACCGCTCTGTGCAACGTGTGACAATGCGGCGACAGCGGAACAAAACTGCCGAAGGCCAGTAGCCTGTGGACCTCATTCGACGACGAGGCATCTTTCATCCATACTCACGTCACATCAACAATCGTCTAGTACTATACTGTGGCTCTCTGGTCTGCCTCCGATTGCTGTTTCTAAATGCCTCTGATGCGTCATAAGCTGTCGTGCTAATCAGTTGTTTATTTTTCCATGCTCTACATATTCTGCAAATTTTCCATTAATCCGATGTCTTCTTCTTGGTGTTGCATTTTTAATGACGAACAGTGTATTAAAGTTTCAAGCTTGGCCTTAATATAATTACGCGTACAACGAGACAGTTTAGTGAGGAAGTGTGTGGTGCCGTAGCGGTATAGCTAGCATGCAGACTCCAAAATAATGGGACCTCAGTTTTATTCCTGTTTGGGATTTTTATACTTTTTGTTTTTAGTGCTCGCAATACAATTTGTTTAAATAAACTTTAGTTAAGATATAATAAAGTTTTGTTTGGACTGTATTCTAACAATTTTTGGTAACCACAAACAAACAGTTGTACGATTGTTGGACCAACTTTCCCCAAGCTTGATTTCACTCATATCTTTTCTAGTATATTGCTAGTTATTTCGTTTATAATTACCGTAATGTACGATATCTTGCGCCTATCTTTCTAGCTTTGAGCTTATTCAGAAAAGAGAAAAATGCGATATCAAAACATTTTAACAATAGTCAAAGGAAGTCTAACGAATTGTGATATTTAGGTTCCTAAATTTTCTCATCTTTGTTCTTTCAAAATCCTCATTAACCTTATTTTGTGACTGCCAAAAATACTATCCTCTTTATTTCGCGAAATTTTATTCCTTCACGAAATGAAATATATTTTTCTTACAGAATTTTATGAATAGTCTTCTAATACTTCCAATCCATTCTAACTTCTTAGGCAGAGAGTTTCAAGTTGAATTCAAAATTATCTTTTTTATTTTATTGTGGTTGGGCACCACACATCTGAATGATAAAGCACTGCAGTTACTTTCTTTTATGATGAGATCGTACATTGGTAACGTCTCGACAATAGATTGAACATTTGTGATAATTGGCGTGACTTAATAGCACTTTAGTCCGGAATGGATTGTTATAAAGGGGGGCAATTATTTAAGGCCATCTCCTAATAATGAGAATTACCTTGGGCGTCGTGAATTGTTATCGAAGTCCAACTAGATTTTGGAGCGTAGGTTGAATGAGGAAAAAGGAATTGAAATCTTCTCGTTTGTCGTTGATTCTGTGAGAAAATTATATTGCGCATTTCAACTTTCAAGCGCCTCAAGGTTCGTGTACTAAACACACACCACACGCCTATCTATGTCAAATTCTGTATGTGTGAATAATAAATAAGTAAATAAATAAATAAAGGAAAATACACGAATTATAAGATTAAATAGTTTGAGTACTAAACACACAAACCTACCTATCTCTAGTGTATGTGTTTCTTGGTCGGACAACTTGGCACTTCAAATACTAACTGTACAAGGTAACCAAGAAAGCTGTCAACGAACGAAAGTAGTCTTCAAAGAAATGCCCATCGGTATCCTGCACCTGGTGTCAACGTTTTTGTAGTTGCACAATGCCCTGGCGGTAGGTTGGTAGGTCTAAACATCACAAAAAAATTGCAGTCTTATATTCAACAGCTTTACAGAATAGAATTATGCTCTTTGTGAAAATAGCACATTTGCATTTTCATAGTATAACGGAGAATTTCCCCTTGAACTGACTAAACCACTTCGAAATAAAAGTTGCAATTTTTGCTGTGAGTTGGGCACATACAAAGAAGGTTCTTTGACACCAAATTTCAGAATTTTATGAGGACCCATCTGAGATATTTAAGTCCGAAATCCGACATTTTTCGCAAAGGGTCATGTTTGAAACCCGTAGAATAAAAGTGGTACGATTTAAGGCCATAATTTTTTGCATGTAGACACTCGGTTAGTAGGTCTAAATATTACAAAAATTTGCAGCCTTATATTCAACTACGTCACCCCAAAAGATTGGTTCAAAATCTATATTCGTTAATCTTTTTTCAGAATAATTTTTGTAATAAAGAAATTCGTATTGGAATTTCACATCTTTAAAGTACACTTCAGAAGCTACACAAGGGTTTTTGATTCAGCTCTGTTGTTCTTATGGTTTTTTCGATATTCAGGTTTCCGTATATGTCTACGGAAGTAAAAACGCCATCCGTCATGTTGGAAACAAGGTCACCCCAAGAGAATTAAGTACCCAAAACGCTCCTTCCTAAAGCGCCCCTCCATGAAAATGTTGAAAATCTTATCCCGAAACGTCCCTTGATGGGAATCCCATTGGGTGCTTTGATTTAATCCCAGGACGCCCCTTCCGTATCAATCTAGAAGCATTTACTTGAAAACTTTGAAGATTTTAGTTTCACGTTATATTGAATAATTTACTCCGAAATAGTATTGTTCAACCCTAAATAAGTTGTCATCTCAATACCCAATAGATGGCCGATTTCACTCTCTGCCAGGATGTTTCTTTACGTTCTTCACAGGTTGATATTGTGACAACTCACCACAGAGGAATAGGGAAAACGAAATGAAACAAAAATAACATCTCATTCAAACTATCCAATTACTTGGCTCCAAAAGAAGCCTTGTCACTTAATCTCTTCAGCTGCAAACAATATATAATATAATAATAAATCAATATATGATATAATATCGAATATATCTATTGTCACTATTTCTTAGCAAATCTTAATATTACTAATATTATAGTCAAGTATTGTACAAAGTTAAAGATGGTCAGTCAATCCTTACAAGATACCACAAGCACCTCAGCAACTTATCAAAGTTATTGTCTTCCTCAAATTTGCTGAGAGCATTGTTAATTCTTATGTCCAGCTTTATACGTATATTTGGACTTCCTCTGTTTAATAATCACGCGTTTTTCAGTTTGCAACTGCAAAATGTATTATAATTGTGAGTATTCTTTTAAGATGTTTACCAATTCAACTGCATTGGGGTGGGATTTCCAATTTAGACGATAATTGAACCCTTCAGCTGCATTAGTTGTTCTGTGGCGTTGTCCAAAGCAATTCCAGATATCTTTGTAGATCTCGTTTTCAAACCATTGTTCTACAAAATAGTCATTGAAGTGCTGAACGCAATTCATTATTGGACACATTTCAATTATTTTCATGCATCCATCACTTACATATTCTGGCGGTATAAGAGCTAGTGATGCTACCTCTGAAGTGTTGTCTCACTTCGTCGTTGTCTTTGTACATATTCGTCATTCCTAGCTCTTGCACTTTTCTCCATAGGCACTGGTTAAAATGGAAGTTGCATCCTTGAATTTTACATGAGGAAAGACTTCTCTAATACCTTGGATTACAGGTGCTTCAAAGTCGACCTTGAACATTTTCGGTTTCCAACTGGGAATATAAGACGTAGCAAGCGAAAACAAGTGCAAATAATTTTCCTTCCTTCGGTTCTCCATAAGGCAAGACAGAGCCGGTCTCACCAACCCCACGACATCAGCATGTAGTGTATATAGCTGATAAAAATGTTTTGGGCTGCTTTTAAATGCTCCATCGCCTACTGTAATTTCACTACAGATTAAGCTCTCCTTGCTCACTTTGGTCCCGCAGTCAATATCCTCCCGTTTTCAGAAGAACTGTTGTAGGAAACTGTCGTCTGTATCTAAACAAAACAAGTCTTCTGGAAATCGAACATCAGTCGCTGACTGCACTGACGCTGGAGTAGTACAAAAATCTCGTTTCACTGACAGAAGAATATAGGCCAAAATACCTTTTACGAGTTTTTCTCGTACTACAAGGACCCCAAAGGTTCCCTAATATCGGATACCTTTTTCAATGTATTTTAACATTTACTGCTTATTTTCAGAACTCAACAAATATGTTTTTTTCATAATGTATATTACCATTTACCGATCATTTCCTGTACTCTATAAATATGGTTTACTCATAACTGCTCATTTCCAATGCAATCAAAACTCCCAGATAAACGGACCAGTGAATAACCGAATAAACTCCAAAGTTTCATTCTTCATGGATGCATGTTTGTCTCACAAGGTGTATACAATTGCGATCACATGTATAGCGCGAATCACTAGCGGTCTATATATAAGCCAAACCGGCCAGAGGCTTGAAAGTGTATTTTCCTTACATGCATGTATAGACCGCTGTTTCCTTACATGCATGGTGTGACTGACATATATGGATCGCTGTGTTTCCTTACCTGGATGGTGTGATATATTTGAACAGCTGTGCAGTAAGTGGCTAACTGCAATAACCAGAAGTTACGTGATGTTGGTACAAGGTCGTTAATGTTACGTCACTTCCGCTCGCCACACGGCTATATAAGTAAGAGACAATCAGGACGGTAGGGTTTGGTCTTGGCAGATTCAAGGTGTAAGGATTCCCCCACGTGTTTGGGCTATATTATACTTTATATGCTCCACTTTACGGGAAATTAAAATTTATGGAAGCAGCTACACTTCATTCATTGTTATGCTATACAGCACTGGGAACTGCTAGAGAATGTATACCTTATATTATAGCTCAAAGCATCTTTTATTTTGATTTAGCATGCAGTGAAGCAATCATGCACACATAAGCATCCTTGCTATGTTGCACTGCACGGAATGTATAGTGGTGAAGTGGGTCATGTCAGTATTAGGTGCCTACTTCTTATATGCTTATATAGCTCTATTACAGATGGTCCATTTAAATCCTCCTAGCGACGTTATTTCGGGACCAATCTTGATGAAATTTGGTACTCCTATGTTTTAAGATCCGCCCGATCGATTGACATGGATTATTAGATCATTTGAATTTGTTAATTAATGCCACCATAATTTCTGTTACTTTGATTATGAACCCTTGGTAGAGAACAAAAGCTGAACGTTCCGACGTACCGTAGCTGGGAAAAAGTAAAAGGTTCTATTTGATCCGTTCGAACTCATATACAAGGGAATAAAAAGAATATAAACCACCTTTTTACACGCTTTATATTATCGTGCTCTGTAATCATCTCTGGTACAAATCTTGTAATTGATTTTTAACTCACTTCCCATCATCCGATTTCTTTGAAATTTTGTAAACTGCTTGCTTCCGATAACAATACAATATTCAGTCAATATTCGTTATACGATAGAATAATCCAGTTAACTGTAATTAATTAATTAATTAAATAATTGGAAATTATCCTTAAATGAACGCAACGCATTGTGTGAAGTTTGGGTTACCTATCTCGCACGGAGTTTAATTTTTATCTATTATAAAAAAAATTAATAAATTGAATTAATCTTATGAATCGAAAAATAAAAGCGTGGGTGCTCTTGCTTACCCTATCATAAAATCTTAATATATTAAAAGAGCACCCACGCTTTTATTTTCCGATTCATAAGATTAATTCAGTTTATTCCTTTTTACTTTTTAGTACATCTTTAAAAAGCTTGTTTTTTTTTATCCTTTTTTAATTATTTTTTTATACTTGGTTAGCACTAAGCGGACTTTGATTGTTCAACTTGTTATACTTTTTTAAACTGTGGGAATTGTTCTCTCTTAAATCTAAGCTAAAATCACAAACACAAACGTCCATGTCCGAAGCGCGATTCGAGCCCACTACCCTCTAGTCGAAAGACAAGTGCGTTTAACAGTTTTTTTTTTTATCACGTTATTCATTTTCCTGTTACATTACATGTATTTACTAGACTGTGATCTTTATTTATGCGTTTATTTTACTTATATCCTAAGTTAAAACACACTCACAAACATCCATGCCCAAGGTGGGATTCGAACCCACCATCCTTGAGTCAACAGACTACCGCACAACCGCCCTGATCGGCACCTTAGCCAGACAGCTATCATTCAAGAATATTCTTGAACCTCTGCGATTATAGCAAGTTCCTTCTGCATTCAACAGAAATGTTATGCACCACATACTTCTTCACGGATATCATTCCATGTCTTCAGTTCCATCCGGGGATTCTGCGAGACCCCCCAATAGAGGGCAGCACCTCCTTCAATTTATCGAGCACACCCCAACTTTAAAATGTTTACTATTAAAAATCGAAATAAATCCTTCAAATCTCTACTTAGACCCCCGGAAATTTGGATTTGCACCCTTCAAACTGAAAATCCTGGCGGAATCCCTGGTTCCATCTCCCTGTTCCGGTATATTTCGACGAGATGGAGCAGTCAGTAGGTTGCTCGGCTTGTAATAGGGTGAACACTGGTTCGATTCCCGGTGTCAGCCAAACTGGTTTTGAGATTTTTACTGCTTTTCCTGCATCACACCATGGAAATTCTGAGATGGTACCTTGAATAAGACCAGGTTCATTTTTTCAAAAAATCTGTTCCTCTGTTATTATTTTTAATATTTTCAGCCCTGCTCATGCCATGTGGGCTTTGTGGTGGATAAACACCGTGTGCGTGGGTTTTCTCGGGTTGCTCCCGTTTCCTCCCACTTTCTTCATTCCATCATCATCCATGCGGCCTGACCCATAGTTGCCCAAAGGCCTTAAAATAAATTCAAATTAATATTTCCAGTGTTAAATGTTCGGAATTGGGCTGTATCTGTAGATTGTTAAATAAATAAACAATTCACTTCTACCTATTTTCACAAGTATCCCTTCAACTTCTATTATAAATATTTCCATGTCAGACATGTTTTGTTTCCGCAACTAGCAGTCGAATCATCGGAACTTTAACTCCTTGCTGCATTTATCTTTTCTCCACAATATTTGAGAATCTGTTCTCCTGAGCCAATGACTGAAGACATTTTAGACGATGCCTTCTTCCAATAATACTGTAATTTTCAAGAAATGACCATATGACAATTCTCGGAATTTCATTCTTCTAACAAGGTTTAAGTGAAAATAATACCACATCCATAATTATGGTTAAAAATGTCTTCATTGTGCGTGTAATAAACGTTCCAAACCAAAGACAACATGTTGATGGATGGATGCATTCCGATAATATACACTGAAGTGCCAAAAGTCATGGGATAATGGTAGGGAACTAGTTAACGACGCTGTAACATCGCAGTAAGCGGTCGAACGGCGCAAAGCAGTTACAGTGTGGTCAGTTAGACTTCTGTGATTGCAGTGAAAAGCGTGTATCGTTGTGAAGGCAATCCGACAGGAATTATCGGCGTTTGGGCGCGGAAGATACTTGGTATTAGACGAATGTGACATGCGATTTCAGAAGTCGTGCGGACATTAATATTTTCTTGCTCCACAGTGTCAAGGGTAAACCGTGAGTACTGCATTGGAGGCATTACGACCCATCAGAGACAAGGCAATGTCCGCTCACGGGTGCTCAATGACCGCGACCAGTAACGCCTCGGCAGACTCGTCCTGGCAAACAGACAAGCTACAATGCGTAATATAACAGCAGGAATCAATGTAGGATGACCCAGAAACGTATCTCAGAGGTCTGTGCAGCGCAATTTAGTCTCCACGGGGTATCGCAGCCAAGACCGACACATGTGCTGCTACTGACCTCTGCCTATCGGCGGCGGCGAGTAGCATGAGCTCGGGTACATCTGAATATCTCGAAGGACTGGCAACGTATAGTGTGGTATGTTCCCAATTAGTATGCGCTGATGGTAGGGTTTGTGTGTGGCGCAGGCTTCATGAGGGAATGGCCCAAGATGTTAACAAGACTCTGTGCAAGCTGGTGGTGGCTCCGTCACTGTGTTGGGCATGTTTATCTGGCATGGTTTAGGCCTTCTGGTCCTCTTGAACCGGACATTGAGTGGTCAGCGCTATGTTCAGCTGCATGATGACCATCTCCAAGTCTTTCTAAGCTTTGTGCATCCCGCGCGGCAATGAAAGTTTCCAGGATAACAGTGCGCCATGTCACCGGACCGGAATGGTGTGGGACTGGTTTGAGGAACCTTCAGGCAACTTTCAACGCATGATTTGTCCCCTAGATCGCCGGACATGAACCCTATCGAGCACATGTGGTATATCATTGGCCGGGCTATTTGTGCCCAGGATCCTCCACTTGGAACAACCACTGAATTTCAGAGGTCAATCGAGAGTGCATGGCTGCATATCGCTCCAGCTAATGTTGCCCACGTGACGAGGTTAAGGCTGTTTCATCTCGAAAAGATGTATGTTGTATATTAGAAGAGTGTTGTCTCGTCTCGTTTTCCATCGACGTTTCTCTGCTCGTCTCGTCTCGTGGGCAACACTACCTCTAGCGGACTACCAGTGACTTGTCGCGTCCCTAACACGTCGGGTTGCTGCACTTCGCCGTTCTCGATGGGGTTCCACACGTTAATAGGTAGGTATACCATGAATTTGGGA
>JAGDQP010059840.1:0-12305 GCA_022664845.1 Lepisma saccharinum | reverse complement strand
TATTGCAATATAAAGAAATGCTGACTCCGCATTCACATTCTTACTCAGTATTACTGGAAGATAAGATTATGACTTTTCTGGCACAAATATTCGATGCTGCATAGATATTTACCATGTTTTAATGACTCAATTACCAATAGGGCAAAGTTTTGCTTTTGTTTGTTTTCTTTATCAAGAGTGGCATTTCTTGTAGGAAATAATATTTATTTCTAGGTCTAACCAACGTTTTAATAAATCTTGGCCGAATATAGGAATTGACTATTTTCCATCACTCTAAAGTGAATAGAATGTTGTACCAATTTTGAATTTTACAAATACTACACGTTTTAATTTTAACAACTTACTGGCTATGCCTTTTGCGTTTCATATGGAATACACTGTTTTTCGGTAGTTCTTGCTTTGGCCATATGGTATGGTAATTGACGAAGCCGTATCCAAAATTGTAGAAATAGTTCTATCTCCCATTTGTACGTGTATTAACGAACGGTTATTATCCGTTTCAAAATCTGTATAAACTCTTTGAATTTTCAGTTACTAGTAATATCCAGAGGGTTGGACCAATTTGCATCTGATGTTGCACTCACTTTGTTCGCACGCTCCCCTCCTGATGGGACGGGCGACGCAACTCGTTTTCCTGATTACTTTCATTTTTGTCTTTCTTTTACCAACAAATATGTGAATTGTGTCTAGGCTTGACACACTAAACAAACCGTGATCGTACCACTTGCATTATTTTCGTTATCTTCTTTTTCTCTTATATTCCTTTCTCGCATATAATTGCTGGTCATTCTTTTTACTCATTATTTTACGAATTCTTGCCCTTCTTTTTCTATGGCGGTTAATAAGGAGCGCTTTGCTATAGTTTGACAATTCTGGCAACTTGTTTGTAATACTTTCAAAGTTGGACTGAGGATGAACCTATTGACTAGGTTGTGTCATATTAGATTTTAGTAGTTCAATTTGGGAAGCTGAGGTATCAATTACATGTTTGATAGGTACTTAGCCGTGTGCCGTTGGTTGTGCATTATAGAATGAAAGAATTGGAGGTTGCGGTATTTTCTGGTTGGACATGCATTTTCATTTGGTAGTTTGGATGTTGCTGAAAGGTCTGTCTCATAGGTTCATATCCCGGGGGTTCAGGTTGACCTTTAGAGAAATCAATAGGTTCTTGCGTAGTCCAGGGAGGTAACGTTTGCGTACTGGAACATTGTTGGTTGTGACTTTGATTAGCTATCTGAGTATATCTAGGATAATTTGGTTTTTGTCTAGTTTGGTTTACAATTTGGTAACGCAAATTATGAGGGTTTGAATTTTGTATACTAAAACTTGAATTTTGAGAATATGTTTGTGTCCTATATGGATTATGCATTATTTGGCTTTGAGTATTTAACTCTTCCAAGTTCTGAAAAGCTTGCACTTTTTCTACATAATCTCTTTTTCTCATTAAATCCTAAGATTTTTCTAGGGTTTGCAATTTAGTTTTTAAGTTCCTGTACTGTATTGTATGTCTCTAGCGCAATGGACTTTGGCCTCTTCTGTATATTTGGAAGATTGTGCCTAATGGACTTAATTTTCGGAGAAAATATGAGTCTATGGATTCTGCTGGATATTGCTGCACCATATTAATCTCCATTTCAGCCTGATATTGAGGGAGTCTAGGACGACTTAGGCTAGTAGTTTCTCTTTTAATTTGTCATATGTAATTTCTGTCATTTGATTTAGTGATTGCAATTGAAAAATAAGATCTAACGCCACATCCTGGACATACATTGGAAGAATCTCTACCTTTTCCTCATTTGTCCACCCTTGCAAATTTGCTAGATATTCAAACAGTATGTAGAAGCGGTAGGGATCTTCATTTATTGTTCCCGAATACTTAGTTAAGTGTGGCAAATTGAAATATGGTTTCATGGCAATTTTGCTTTCTTCGTCCGAACTATTTTCTTTATCTGAATTATCTAAAGTGTCTCGTTTTGTTCTTTATCGAGAACGGGTTATAGACATTTTATCATGAATTTAATGTTTATATACTCTGCTTTTGTTTAAAAGAACAACTGATATCTAAAATAATTTAGTAAAACATACCTTGTTGTTTTGATGCCTTCCTGTAGGTCCCATCCTTCTTACGGGATGTAGTGGTTGTCTTCTGTTTCGAGGGTGGGTTAGATGAGAATGTCCAATATGTTTTTCCAAGGGAGGGTTATTCTTCTAGGGTTGTGTATTAAAAACAAATTTCAGGTGGGTTTCCACTTCCAATCTTTTCTACAAAAAATAAGGTTTTATATCCAATGGTATAATTTTGGTATAACTTTGTCACTGATTCACTGCTTGTTTCAGACTTAAAAGAAAACACTTTTAACTATGGCACTATTGTTTTGTCGGTTCACTATGAATGCTCTTAACCACTTTGTTATAAACGTAATTAAATCCAGGCGTTTCACTACTTAACGAGACACGTAAAGAAATCTCCACCAGGTAATGATCTTGTGTTCGTTATAATTAATAGATCTAGTACAGCCTTTCGACGTAGGATCGTTGTTATTGCGGTTAATGAATAGAGCATAGATACTGTTGACTTTTTATCTGACACCTTTTATTACAATGATCCCCTAAGTACGTTATATACAAAGATTTATACAGATGATAAAATGAGCGTTCGGAACATAGGCTTGTAATGAATTTACGCGGAACACCTCTTCCATGTAACGACTTATATAGACTTTGGTGTTTATGGAGTGCAGATAATTGCAATGAGGATTATAACTCTAAACCAAGTTAGAGAGGAAAGGTGCTCCGACTCCAGACCATAAAACTGAAACAAGAATGAACTGTTACTGCTACTTAGAAGCATAGTTTTATTTATTTAAAAATTTCCAGATACAATCCAATTTCAGCCATTTTACAGCGGGCATTATGCATTTTACACCGGTATCGAACCCGGTTCCTTCCAATTACCTCTTCCTGACATTACAGTGTAGAGCACTTTTCATTTTCTGATTTTCAAATAGAAAGGAATGTCAATTGTAAGTTAAAAAAAAACAAAAAAAAAAACGTTTTATAGCGCGGACAACATTCTGCATCACTCGATGTTATTACCACAAATTTGAACTCCGTAAACAATTAGTTTATACAATGCAACGACGAGGTTTCATTTATACATATTAAAATATATATATATGCTTAAGTTTAAACGTACAAAATACAACAAATTATGGAAAACATTAAATTAAGTCAGTATTTACTTATACACGAAAATCATTTGTTAAACAATTGGTAAAATATGTATGCGGGGAGAAAATGCACTAAAATGAGTATTTAATATAATTAAAACAAGCTGACAAGGCTATCACACTTAACTTTATTTTAAAAAACAAACAGCAAGCGTAACAGTTTCAGTGTTCTAATATCATCTTCCTCAGACGACCCATTGTATTAAAATATAAAATGTGCCAAAATATGTTTAAATAAACGTGAGAACGTGAAAACTGATCACAATCACTCAGTTCGCCCACGTACGAATATATTTCAACAATTAAAAATAATCTCAATTAAAAAATTATCGGTCCCCATTTATCACAAATGGTATACAAGAATATCCTGTTATTTATGCAATCTCAATTTTGAAAAATCCACTAGAAGATAATACATATTTTACACTGATACAAATATTTAAAGGCTAACTTGACCCCTCACTTCTGACCGTCAATCGCCGCTCATGGTCTCTTAAGTAAGATCCTGGCCGATATATTTCCCATCCTCTGCCTAGCTTATCTCTGCCAGAGATAAAGATGCTAAAAGGCAATAAATAAATTAAAATTCAAAGATGCAACGAGTTTATAAAATTGCCAATTTAAAAGTCTCTGACTTGCAACTGGATGAATCATATGGCTTTTCTTTGCGTTTTCAATTTAATCTTAAAAGAAGAGCAGCCGATCGCGGTATTCGTGTTGTCTCAGGCTTAAGGGCAGCGTCTCCAAGGTTTCGGGCTCGAATCTCGGCTGGAACATGAATGTTTGTAGATTTTAGTGACATCCAGTGGAATCAAGAAGGGCCGAAGTCATTAGGTACTAAAATGACCCAAACTACAAAGTTTACAGAGCTCTTTACAAAATCAGAGCAAAACTTGCAGCCGTTTATTTGAAATCCATTTCGATGTGAGCAACGTAAGTCTCCCAGTGTAGGAACCTAACAATTATGGTGATTTTTTAATCAGGTGATTTCTTTCTTAATTTTTTACAACAATGCGCACTTACCCTTAGTGCACTATGTGTCACTGTTTGATTTTGAAATTTTGCTGCAGGGGGCTACCAATAACTCAGATTGCGGTTCAAAACGAGTAAAGACCGGTACACTATCTGTTTTCGAAAAAAAATGTGACGGAGGGGCTATCATTAACTTGGCCCCCAAAATAGCATAGATCTCATAATAGATACTAAGCACGCTTCCCAATTCTGGCTGATGGATTCAAAATCACGTGCTCTGAACGAAAGTCCATTAGTTTTAGCGCTACCAGAAATGGAGAAGCGTGCAGTCTATCTATTATGAGGTCTATGATAATAGCTTATAAATGTTTAACCATTGCGGTGCAACCCAAGTTAATGGACCCTAATTTTTCCAGGTTGTTTCCACACCGTTGGACGTATGCGCACCAAATTTGGTACAAACATTATTAGACACAATAAAAATACTGTGTGTCACCGTTCCCAAGCACGCCGGCTGTTAGTCTTGCCAACCTTTTTCAAAATTCTATTTTTCAAATAGCTCCCAT
This sequence comes from Lepisma saccharinum, assembly GCA_022664845.1. Classification (NCBI taxonomy): domain Eukaryota; kingdom Metazoa; phylum Arthropoda; class Insecta; order Zygentoma; family Lepismatidae; genus Lepisma; species Lepisma saccharinum. The sequence continues at coordinate 7,537 of JAGDQP010059840.1, read as the reverse complement.
ACAGTTGGACATATCCACACCAAAGTTTGCATGAACATTATTAAACATCATAGCAAAAATCCAGTGCAAGTCCCCCTCCAACGATCTCACCTGTCAGTGTTGCCAACCTATTACTGTTTTCAATCAGCCACCTGCAGTGCAGGTCCTGGTCACGATTATAACGTAGATATCTAGATTTTAATAGTGTTTAGTCAAATAGCTTCACAGTGACGCCACGGAGGTTAAAGCCAAGAAAGAAAAAAATTTGGAACACTCATTTAGATAAACAAATAAAAAAACTGCCCATGTTAATTCTATAAATGTATTAATAATAAACTGGTTCATTTTTAAAAGTAATTTTATTTTTAATAAAGTACTACAACGTTAAGAAAATAATACAGGGTGTTAATGAATAACAGACAACCTAGGGAAATGATCATTCCCATGAAAACAAGTAAAAGGGCCTTTCATTAAAAATTCGAAACATTCTCGGAATTACACTTGCTCAAAGTTACGGTGCCATCGTGACAAATGACGTCATATCTCGATAAATAATGACGTAAGCGGTGTCGGCGCACCATATCACAATTGAAGTAATACATCGTTCAGGAATGTTTAGGATTGATGAATATAGTGTAGAGGGGATATCTATGTTTGCTTTATTGAACCATATTTATTTCTTAACAATGAAATACTTACATTGCGAAACCTGCCTATGCAGCGATTTCTCATTACGAAACATTGCTCAAATGGATGTACTGGGTACTACTTCGAACGGAATTTGCTAAGCCGACATCGATTACGTCATTCTTTTGTAGAGATATGACGCCATTTGTGACGATGAGCGCCTGTAACTACAAACTGAGACAATTTTTAAAAATTTATTCCAAGGAACTTTTTCTTGGATGTAAATAAATCACCTCCCGAAGTTTGTCGGTCTTTTTCATTCACATCCTGTATAAATTGTACAAAGAGCTAAACAATAATTAATATTCTATACAATCACAGGTTTTGTTTGACACACGCTGCGTTTGGTTTACTATGTTTTTACAAAAGACGGTACAGGTAACTTCAATCCCTCTTTGGCTTCAAAAAAGGTGTACGACAGAGTAATAGAATCCACAAATTCCATTTTGGGATCTTCAACAAATTCTGGGTCAATGTAGAAAAACACGGGCATATCTACCTGTAAAGAAGAAAGATAGAAATTACACTTACTTTCACGATCGAAAATAGCCGCAGTAATTTGATAACGACAAAACAAACAAGGAAGCGTTAACCCACTGTATAAACTACAAAATCTTGAAAATAAATTACAGATATCGTATCAGCTGGTTTAAATATTCCTTACGATGAAGAGCGTGAGAGTTGTTTCTTTTTATATCTGATAAAACGCATGAAGTTGGTTTATATGGATAAATTTTGAGAATACAACGGAGATAAGCCTGCCGATCGTTAAGTTGTACATTTAGTTCTTTCAGTCAAATCGCGAACGTAGCATTGACGCAGTGTTCACATTACATTAACAAGATCGACATGCATACAGGAAGCTAAGACATACTTGTAATATAGTCTGGTGGAATGATGTGCTCTTAAGATAAGGAAACTGACAGGAGCTAATGAATAATCCTTTTAAAACCATGTTTCTCCACCCCCCTTAATGTTTTTGATAATCAGAACAAGCTTTCTATTTTGACAAGTCTTTTTGCTTTTCTCCTATTTCTATCGCATCTTGAAGAACGACTAAGATCTCATTGCCATATCTATGCAGACCTTCCACTTGACAACAAAGCTCTCGAAAATATTACCAGTTTAGGATTATTTTGTGTGACGTTTGGTTTTATTTTCCCTATAGATCTTACAATGTGGAGGCCGTTGGAAAAAAATGAGAGCACGAATATACAAGATAGTATCGTAATGTTCCTTATATTTCTGTACGGTGGAGACAATTAATACACGGGAGTGGATTTTAGCCCTCAACCATTTATTTATAAAAGATAGTAACGTTAACAAAATTAACGTCCCGTAGGAGACTAATTACAGAGCATTTAGAAGTATAGCTTCTACAGACTACGACTTATTATTATTACTGGGTGATCGATAGAGGATTTGGTATGAAGGATAACACCGGTTACATAGCCAACCTGGGTGCCGGGAGTAGTACCAGTTACGTAGCCAACTGCGTACGGGAAGAAGTCAGGTTTAAGGAGAGAGTACACACCAGTTACATAGCCAACTGCGTGTGCAGGAAGGTACCAGTTACAGAGCCAACTGCGTACCAAGGAATGTTGCAGTTACAGAGCCAACTGCCAACGGAGAAAGGAGAGGAGCTGACCACCCGGGGAGTGATCCCTCTTGCCTCGCGTTGGTCCATTTTATATGTGATTTTTTTTGGGGGGGGGTCTTCATTATCCTCCTTTGGTGACTAACTCCATCTGGTGTTTACTTGTAGAGTTGACTGTCGTCTGCTCCGGTTTACGTGTTGTTTACCTCACTTATACACATGTTTGTCCTTGTATCATTTTTGATTGTTTACGTAATATCCACGTGCTCAGAATACACGCGGAATATTACAATATACCGGAAGGAAACATACAAGAAGAAAACACTGCTAGTGGAAGAAGAGGAGTCCAAGGCAAGGATTCACAAATAATTGTAAGTAATGTACATAGCTATTTTTCATCCTCCAATCCCCGAATTGCAGCATCTTTAACTTCGCAAACAATTAACGTTTGTAAAACAACTGCTAGGAAAACAGTGTCTTAAGGTCCATCAACTCCAAAAATATATGGTAGTAAAACACAATGTTTGCAATTAGCATACACATGTGGTAATGTTCGTCGAGAGATTTACAACTTCTGGTCTAATGCTTCTGTCGAATTCTGAAACTAAAGGATTTCCTTACAAGAGATCACCATTGTATCAATTATTAATGAAGCTTGGGTTTCGATACCAAAAACTTGAGAACAGGAAAGCTATTATGGAATCAGCAAGATTATGGTATGGCGATACAGGTTTTTGAAAGAAATCCATACGTAAGCAGACGGTAAGAAGATAATATATTTGGATGAGACATTTTATGACACTCACGATGCTATAAACAAGGTTTGCGTAGACGACTCATGTCGTATCGAATTTACAAGTATCTCGCGGTAAAAGAATTTGTATATTACACGCAGGTTCCGAGATAGGTTGGGTACCTTCTTCTTTCGACAAAAAATATTTAAAATTCTTCTGCTGATTATCATCAGGACATGACGTCAGAACAATTTGAAGAATGTTTTCAAAAACAACTGTTACTTCATATAAAACAATCAAAATTCCGTAACAATTACGAATAACGCAAGTTATCATTCCTGTTTATTGATTGAAACACTAACGTTCAATACTAGAAAGGAAGAAATAGTGGTTTTCATCCAGAAAATCCGTGTTCTAAACCCTATTCCTATGAAAGCTGTTTTTGTTTACTAGCAAATTCACATGGTGAATGTAGAAAAACAAACAAGTGACAGTGGCCATGTTGTACTACGACCCTCTTCATCAGTTCATATTTAATACAATTGAATTGGTGGGCAAAACTGAAGAGGCGTGTAAGAAGCCTCAATAATACTTCAGAGCATTTCAATCCGTATTAGAAACCATCTAAACGTGTGCATCACTCATTACACCGGCAGTGGTGGCGTAGGGATGGCAACCCGCTCGGCTCGAGCGGTGAGTCTAACGCTCGAGTTCGACTCACTGTAACCGAGTCGCAGGGTGAGTCTCTCTGAGCAGCGACTCGGTTCGACTAGAGCACATAGTGAGTTCCGACTCGACTCGAGCAGTTTTGAGTTCCGACTCGACTCGAGCACCTACTGAGCGCCGACTCGACTCGAGCACCTAGTGAGCGCCGACTCGACTCGAGCACATAGTGAGCGCCGACTCGACTCGAGCAGTTGTGACTACTGACTCGACTCGAGTAGGTACTGAGCACCGACTCGACTAGAGTCTGACCGAGTCGTTGATATCGAAATAATTCGAAAAAAACTTTTTAAAGACATTCTTTTTGTAATCAATTCGTACTAAAAAGTAAAAAAAAAAAATTTTGTTTATGCATGACTAGAAAGAAAAGAATGGGGCGCGTCATTTCACGAATTTATGAAGTTATTGTATATGAGAGCGCGCCTCATGCTTTTCTTTTTAGGCACGCATAAACATTATTTATCTTTTTAGTACGAACTGATTAAGAAAAGAATGCCTTTAAGAAGTTTTTTACTATTTTGTTATGTTAATTTAGTTTCACAATTTGCTGTTTCTTTCCTACTAACTTCGGAAACAATGATACTAGAAAGCATGATAGTCGATGTGAAGTAGGGATGTCAACGACTCGTTCAGACTCGAGTCGAGTCGGCGCTCAGCATGTGCTCGAGTGGAGTCGAGTCGGAGCTCACTATGTGCTCGGTCGAGTCGGCGCTCACTATGTGCTCGAGTCGAGTCGGCGCTCACTATGTGCTCGAGTCGAGTCGGCGCTCACTATGTGCTCGAGTCGAGTCGGCGCTCACTATGTGCTCGAGTCGAGTCGCCGCTCACTGTGTTTTCGAGTCGAGCCAAGACGCTGCTCAGAGAGACTCAACTTGCGACTCGGTTACAGTGAGTCGAGTTCGAGGGACGACTCGACTCGAGCGTTAGACTCGCCGCTCGAGCCGAGCGGATTGCCATCCCTAATGTGAAGTTAGTTTATTGATCTCCTTGGCAAAGTAATTTGTAATTCTAAGTGTTCTCGAATAACTGAACAAGTAGAAACCGAGATCGCTGTGTATAAATTATGAGGTAAGATAACTATGAATTACTATGACATCGTCCACTGAGTATTTTTCAGACGGTTATGTCAATCCGCTCGGCTCGAGCGGCGAGTCTCACGCTCGAGTCGAGTCGTCGCTTGAACTCGACTCACTGTAACCGAGTCCTAAGGTGAGTCTCTCTGAGCAGCGACTCGAGCACATAGTGAGCGCGAACTCGGCTCGATTCGAGCACATAGTGAGCGCCGACTCGGCTCGACTCGAGTATATAGTGAGTTCCGACTCGACTCGACTGGAGCACATAGTGAGCGCCGACTCGACTCGAGCAGTTGTGAGCACCGACTCGACTCGAGTCTGACCGAGTCGTTGACATCCCTATGGTGGCGTAAAGCAAGCTGGGCCCCGGGGCAAGTAAACTTGATTGAGGCCCTTTGGCGAACACAATCGTGAACGCAGACTGCCACTATTGGCCGTAATATGCTATTCCGAGGCTCGCAGGGGACTTACTAACCAAGACGGAGAACTTCTCGTTTTTCTGACGTCATACGAGCGAGACTCCAGACGACATTATGCTAGGCTGACCAGATGTACTACATTTCGCAGTATAGTACTTTTTTCTCAAGCTCTGTACTGCGTGATGCGAAGAGGCGTTAAAAATGAACAAATATACTATTTTTCACAAATGAACTGCGAGGAGTACTGCTTTAACTTCAGTTCTCACGGATTTTTAGAACTAAGGGCTGGTTTTCAAGTTCGTACTACAAATGTACGTACTTGAAATATGTACTTCAATTGGCTACTCACTCAAATCGCAAGCTAAGCACGCAACGCAAGCTTTCATGAAATCTAGCCCTTAAAGTGTGAAGCAACTATTATGTTTCTAGAGAAATTTTCGTTGTTTATCTACTCTCCTAATCTTACACTACGTGGTAACACTGTTAAGATACTCCACTTTTTTTCATTTCAGTACAGGAGATTTGTCGACTGAATGTGTTTGTAGTAGCGATTTTTTCCGTAAGTTGTGAAAGTTTAAAATGCCAAAAGTGAGAGGAAATTTTTTTTTTTTTTAATACAGAGCTTCAGAAACTAATCCCCTACATCAGAAAGTGATGTTTATTGCCAAAAGTGCAAGGCACTGTTTTCTATAGTTAATGGCGGTAAATCGGAACTAACACGTCACGTACAAACTAAGAAACACAAATTAGCTGAAAATGCAGAAGCAAGTAGTGCAACATTAACCACATTCTTTCGAGGTAAGTCTTTTGGATCGGAAGAACTGAAGTTGGCAGCTTCAGAAGGATGTATGGTATATCATACTCTACAACATAATCATTCCTTTCGATCCACAGACTGTACTTCAAAACTAGTGCAAAAGTATTTCGTTCCACAGTATTCATGTGCACGAACAAAGTCTGAAGCCATTGTGACAAATGTTCTCAGCCCTTTTGCAATGTCAGAAGATCAGCGTGATTTTAAAGAAGTAAACTTTGTTTCAGTGTATACTGATTCTTCAAATCACAAGTCAACAAAATTATTTCCACTTCTTGTGAGGTATTTCAGTCCAGGAAGTGGAGTTCTTGTGAAGGTTCTTGATTTTCAAGATAAATGCGGAGTGTTAGAGTAACAATTGCGATGAACCTCTAGGCTTTTTACGATAGCGAAAGTATTCGCATCATTTCAAAATAAAATCCATTTTTAGCCTTCTTCAGGTAAAACGAATGTTTTACATTTCGTTGCTGTCATTATTTTTTATGTTGGTTACTTGATTAGAAATCATGTCGGATTTGTTGACTAGTGAATATATTTGGTGAAAACTCACGGATACTTCTGTGTGATATCGAACAGGTTATGTGACAACAGGTAATATGGGAAAATATGGTTATATTGATTTCTCACGAATATTTCTGGTGTTGAACACATTATGCAATGTTGGTATTTTGGTAACAATGTACACAAGGTTTTGTCAACGACATGAAAGGCTAATTCAATGAAATGCACATCACGCTATGAGAGCTTTGGTTGTAAATAAAGAGCATTATAGTATCATTTATTTGTTGTTGTTGCTATTACTTGTTAGCAATCTTGTTTCATTACAATTGGGTAATATACCCACGCGCGGCAGATCAGAATAGCAAACAATATATAATGGCGACGAGGATGGTATTCGAACCCACGAGGGAAACAGCTGATATAGTGTCGTCTTATATACTGAAGACATTGGAAACAAAAATTATTGCTCTCTGTGCGGATAATACAAACAGCAATTTTGGTGGGGTATCGAGACGTGGAAAGAAAAATGTATATAGTCTCATCAAAAGCTCACTTAATAAGCCAATTATAGGTATAGGTTGTGCCGCTCGTTTGTTAATAACAGCATTCAAACAGCAATGGAATGTCTTCCAGTTTGCATTGAAAGTGTAATACAGAAAATATATTCATACTTCTATATTTATACAGTTCGTGAAGCGACTTTGAAAGAATTTTGCGATTTCATCGATGTGGGATATTCAAAGTTACTTTCTTTCAGTAAAACAAGGTGGCAACATTATTGCCAGCAATCGAACGAGTGCTAAAGCTGTATCCTGCACTCGAATCACAGAAGTGTCCCACAGTTATTAAAGAATTTTTGGATAATCCATTTTCTGAAGCATGGTTGTATTTTATACACAGTCAATCAGTGCTATTCAATACTGCCGTACTACAAATCGAAGCTGAGCATGTATGTATTATGGAGGCTTCCATGGTAAGTTCTCAGCTTCAAGACAAATTGTCGGAGAAGT